>JACSYO010000220.1:0-2500 GCA_016806645.1 Ophiodon elongatus | reverse complement strand
CCACCACCACCAACAACACCACCACCACCAACAACACCAACACCACCACCACCACCACCACCAACACCACCACCAACAACACCAACACCAACAACAACAACAACAACACCAACACCACCACCACCAACAACAACACCACCACCAACAACACCATCACCAACAACACCACCAACAACACCACCACCAACAACAACACCACCAACACCACCAACACCACCACCACCAACAACACCAACACCAACAACAACAACAACAACACCAACACCACCACCACCAACAACAACACCACCACCAACAACACCACACCAACAACACCACCAACAACACCACCACCAACAACAACACCACCAACACCACCAACACCACCACCACCAACAACACCAACACCAACAACAACAACAACATGTCTGTATGTCCACATGTCTATATGTCCACATGTCTACATGTCTATATGTCTATATGTCTACATGTCCACATGTCTATATGTCCACATGTCTATATGTCCACATGTCTATATGTCCACATGTCCACATGTCTATATGTCCACATGTCCACATGTCCACATGTCTATATGTCCACATGTCTATATGTCCACATGTCTATATGTCCATGTCCACATGTCTATATGTCCACATGTCTATATGTCCACATGTCCACATGTCTATATGTCCACATGTCTATATGTCCACATGTCTATATGTCCATGTCCACATGTCTATATGTCCACATGTCTATATGTCCACATGTCTATATGTCTATTGTCCACATGTCTATATGTCCACATGTCTATATGTCCACATGTCTATATGTCTATTTGTCTATATGTCCACATGTCTATATGTCTATTGTCCACATGTCTATATGTCCACATGTCTATATGTCTATATGTCCACATGTCTATATGTCTATTGTCTATATGTCCACATGTCTATATGTCTACATGTCTATATGTCTATATGTCCACATGTCTATATGTCCACATGTCTATATGTCCACATGTCTATATGTCTATTTGTCTATATGTCCACATGTCTATATGTCTATTTGTCCACATGTCTATATGTCCACATGTCTATATGTCTATATGTCCACATGTCTATATGTCTATTTGTCTATATGTCCACATGTCTATATGTCCACATGTCTATTTGTCCACATGTCTATATGTCCACATGTCTATATGTCCACATGTCTATATGTCTATTTGTCTATATGTCCACATGTCTATATGTCCACATGTCTATATGTCCACATGTCTATATGTCCACATGTCTATATGTCTATTTGTCCACATGTCCACATGTCTATATGTCCACATGTCTATATGTCTATATGTCCACATGTCTATATGTCTATTTGTCTATATGTCCACATGTCTATATGTCTATATGTCCACATGTCTATATGTCCACATGTCTATTTGTCTATTTGTCCACATGTCTATATGTCTACATGTCTATATGTCCACATGTCTACATGTCTATATGTCCACATGTCTATATGTCTACATGTCTATATGTCCACATGTCCACATGTCTATATGTCCACATGTCTATATGTCCACATGTCCACATGTCTATATGTCCACATGTCTATATGTCTACATGTCTATATGTCCACATGTCTATATGTCCACATGTCTATATGTCCACATGTCTACATGTCTATATGTCCACATGTCTATATGTCTACATGTCCACATGTCTATATGTCCACATGTCTACATGTCTATATGTCCACATGTCTACATGTCTATATGTCTACATGTCTATATGTCTACATGTCCACATGTCTATATGTCCACATGTCTACATGTCTATATGTCTACATGTCTACATGTCCACATGTCTATATGTCCACATGTCTACATGTCTATATGTCTACATGTCTATATGTCTACATGTCCACATGTCTATATGTCCACATGTCCACATGTCCACATGTCTATATGTCCACATGTCCACATGTCTATATGTCCACATGTCTATATGTCCACATGTCTACATGTCTATATGTCCACATGTCTATATGTCCACATGTCCATATGTCTACATGTCTATATGTCTACATGTCCACATGTCCACATGTCTATATGTCCACATGTCTATATGTCCACATGTCTATATGTCCACATGTCCACATGTCTATATGTCCACATGTCTATATGTCCACATGTCTATATGTCCACATGTCTATATGTCCATGTCCACATGTCTATATGTCCACATGTCTATATGTCCACATGTCCACATGTCTATATGTCCACATGTCTATATGTCCACATGTCCACATGTCTATATGTCCACATGTCCACATGTCTATATGTCTATATGTCCACATGTCTATATGTCCACATGTCTATATGTCTATATGTCCACATGTCTATATGTCCACATGTCTATATGTCTATGTCCACATGTCCACATGTCTATATGTCCACATGTCTACATGTCCACATGTCTATATGTCCACATGTCCACATGTCTATATGTCCACATGT
>JACSYO010000219.1:0-80992 GCA_016806645.1 Ophiodon elongatus | reverse complement strand
GACTATGACTTTTTTTGACATGCTATAGTATAAAAAAGGAAAAAAACTTTTACTATAGCATTTCAAGAAAGTCATGTCGAAAAAAGTGAAAAAGTCATACTATAGCATTTAAAAAAAGTCATAGTGCAGCATGTTGAAAATAGTCATAGTGTAGCATGTCGAATAAAAATCATAGTATAGCATGTTGAAAAAAGTCAAACTAGCATGTCGAAAAAAAGTAAAAAAAGTAATGCTATAGCATGTCGAAAGAAAGTCATCGTATAGCATGTCGAAAAAAGGGAAAAGTCAAACTATAGCATGTCAAAAGAATTTCATACTTTAGCATGTTGAAAAAAGTGAAAAAGTCATACTTTGGCATGACGAAAAAAAGTAAAAAAAGTAATGCTATATCATGTCGAAAAAAAGTCATAGTATAGCATGTAAAAAACCTGTCATACGATTGCATGTCAAATAGTTATACTACAGCATGTTGCAAAAAGTCATAGTATGGTATATCAAAAAAAGGAAAGAAAGTCATACTATAGCATGTCAAAAAAAGTCATCGTATAGCATGTTGAAAAAAGTGAAAAAGTCAAACTATAGCATTTCAAAAAATGTCATACTATAGCATGTTGAAAAAAGTCATAGTATAGCATATTGAAAAAAGTCACCATAGCATGTCGAAAAAAGTCAAAAAAGTAATGCCATAGCATGTTGAAAAAAAGTCATAGTATATCATGTTGAAAAAAGTTAAAAAGTCAAACTATAGCATGTCAAAAAATGTCATTCTATAGCATGTTGAAAAAAGTCATAGTATATCATGAATAAAAAGTCATAGTATAGCATGTTGAAAAAAGGGAAAAAGTCAATCTATAGCATGTCAAAAAAAGTCATAGTATATCAGCATATAGCAACTTAAAGTCAAATTAGCATGTCAAAGAAATATTCAAAAAAAAGTAATGCTATAGCATGTCGAAAGAAAGTCATCGTATAGCATGTCGAAAAAAGGGAAAAGTCAAACTATAGCATGTCAAAAGAATTTCATACTTTAGCATGTTGAAAAAAGTGAAAAAGTCATACTTTGGCATGACGAAAAAAAGTAAAAAAAGTAATGCTATAGCATTTCGAAAAAAAAGTCATAGTATAGCATGTTGAAAAATAGTATAAAATGTTGAAAAAAGTCATAGAATAGCATATTGAAAAAAGTCACTATAGCATTTCGAATAAAAGTCAAAAAAATAATGCAAAAGCATGTCGAAAAAAAGTAATAGCATAGCATGTTGAAAAAAGGGAAAAAAGTCATCCTATATAATGTTTTAAAAAAAAAGTCATAGTATAGCATATTGAAAAGTCATAGTATAGCATGTCGAAAAAAGGGAAAAAAGTCAAACTATATCAAGTCAAAAAACGTCATAGTATAGCATGTAAAAAACCTGTCATACGATTGCATGTCAAATAGTTATACTATAGCATGTTGCAAAAAGTCATAGTATGATATATCAAAAAAAGGAAAGAAAGTCATACTATAGCATGTCAAAAAAGTCATAGTATAGCATGTTGAAAAAAGTGAAAAAGTCAAACTATAGCATGTCAAAAAATGTCATACTATAGCATGTTGAGAAAATTCATATTATAGCATATTGAAAAAAGTCACTATAGCTTGTAGAAAAAAAGTAAAAAAAAGTAATGCTATAGAATGTCGATAAAAAGGTCATAGTATAGCACGTTGAAAAAAGTGAAAAAGTCAAACTATAGCATGTCAAAAAATGTCATAATATAGCATGTTGAAAAAAGTCATAGTATAGCTATCAAAAAAGGAAAGAAAGTCATACTTTAGCATGAAGAAAAAAGGGAAAAAAGTTATACTATAGCATGTCAAAAAGTCATAGTATAGCATGTTGGAAAAAATTCATACTATGGCATATAAGAAAGTCGCATATTGAAAAAAGTCATGATAGCATATCGAAAAAAGGGAAAAAAGTCATACTATAGCATGTCGAAAAAAAGTCAGAGTATATCATGTTGTAAAAAGTCATAGTATAGCATGTCGAAGAAAGTAAAAAATTCAAACGATAGCATGTCAAAAATAGCCATACATGTAATCTGTATGTTTTATAAAATGCAGCATGAAGGCATAAAAGTGATGGAAACATAATTTCTTCATGAATATAACATGAAACTTGGATGTCTGCTGTTTTTGGGACACTTAATTGAGGAAAATCAAGTAAACTGTGTATTTTTCAACAAAATCCACTTTTGGCCTGTTCTCAGCCTGAAACGTCTTTTACGACCATAAAAACTGAAAATGCAGCTTTAAGGCAGAAAAGTGATGAAAACATCATGTATTCATGAATATAACATGAAACTTGAAGGTCTACTGTTCTTTAGGACACTTATTTGAGGAAAATCAAGTAAACTGAGTATTTTTCAACAAAATCCACTTTTGGTCTTTTCTCAGTCTGAAATGTCTTTTTAGACCATAAAAACTGAAAATGCTGCTTTAAGTCAGAAAGGTCATGAAAACATCATGTATTCATGAATAAAACATAAAACTTGAAGTTCTGCGGTTCTTGGGACACTTAGTTGAAGAAAATCAAATAAACTGAGTATTTTTCAACAAAATCCACTTTTGGCCTTTTCTCAGCCTGAAACGTCTTTTAAAACAATAAAAACTGAAAATGCAGCTTTAAGGCTGAAAAGTGATGGAAACATCATGTATTCATGTAGTCATGAATATAAAATGAAATGAAATATAAAATGAAACCAACAAAATCCACTTTTGGAATCTTCCCAAACAAAACGTCTTAAAAGAGCATACAACGTGGACATGCAGCTTTAAGGAAGAAAAGTGATGAGAACATCATGTATTCAACGAAATTAACTTGAAACTTGAGAGTCTGCTGTTCTCGGACAATGTTTTGCGGAAAATTAAGTAAACTGTGTATTTTTCAAAAAAATCCACTTTTGGCCTCTTCCTAGCCAAAACGTCTTTTAAGAGCATACAACGTGGAAACGCAGCTTTAAGGCAGAAAAGTGATGAGAACATCATGTATTCAACGAAATTAACTTGAAACTTGAGAGTCTGCTGTTCTTTGACAATGTTTTGAAGAAAATCAAGTAAACTGTGTATTTTTCAACAAAATCCACTTTTGGCCTGTTCTCAGCCTGAAACGTCTTTTGAGACAATGAAAACTGAAAATGCAGCTTTAAGGCAGAAAAGTGATGAAAACATCATGTATTCATGAATATAACATGAAACTTGAAGGTCTGCTGTTCTTGGGATACTTAGTTGAGGAAAATCAAGTAAATTGAGTATTTTTCAACAAAATCCACTTTTGGCCTTTTCTCAGCCTGAAACACCTTTTTAGACCATAAAAACTGAAAATGCAGCTTTAAGGCTGAAAAGTGATGGAAACATCATGTAGTCATGAATATAAAATGAAATGAAATATAAAATTAAACCAACAAAATCCACTTTTGGACTCTTCCCAACCAAAACGTCTTATAAGAGCATACAACGTGGAAATGCAGCTTTAGGACAGAATAGTAATGAAAACGTCATGTATTCATGAAATTAACATGAAACTTGAAAGTCTGCTGTTCTGGGAAAATATTTTGAGGAAAATCAAGTAAACTGTGTATTTTTCAACAAAATCCACTTTTGGCCTCTTCCCAGCCGAAACGTCTTTTAAGAGCATACAACGTGGAAATGCAGCTTTAAGGCAGAAAAGTGATGAAAACATCATGTATTCATGAAATTAACTTGAAACTTGAATCTGCTGTTCTGGGACAATGTTTTGAGGAAAATCAAGTAAATTGTGTATTTTTCAACAAAATCCACTTTTGGCCTCTTGCCAGACGAAACGTCTTTTCAGACCATGAATACTGAAAATGCAGCTTTAAGGCAGAAAAATGATGAGAATGTCATGTATTCATGAAATTAACATGACACTTGAGAGTCTGCTGTACTGGGACTATTTTTTGAGGAAAATCAAGTAAACTGTGTATTTTTCAACAAAATCCACTTTTGTACTCTTGCCAGCCGAAACGTCTTTTAAGAGCATACAACATGGAAATACAGCTTTAAGGCAGAAAAGTGATGAGAACATCATGTATTCATGAAATTAACATGAAACTTGAGAGTTTGCTGTACTGGGACTATTTTTTGAGGACAATCAAGTAAACTGTATTTTTCAACAAAATCCACTTTTGGCCTCTTCCCAGCCGAAACGTCTTTTAAGAGCATACAACTTGGAAATGCAGCTTTAAGGCAAAATAGTAATGAAAACGTCATGTAATCATGAAATTAACATGACACTTGAAAGTCTCCTGTTCTGGGAAAATGTTTTGAGGAAAATCAAGCAAACTGTGTATTTTTCAACAAAATCCACTTTTGGCCTCTTCCCAGGCTAAACGTCTTTTAAGAGCATACAACTTGGAAATGCAGCTTTATGTCAGAAAAGTGATGCGAACATCAAATTTTCATGAAATCAACATGACACTTGAAAGTCTGCTGTTCTGGGAAAATGTTTTGAGGAAAATCAAGTAAACTGTATTTTTCAACAAAATCCACTTTTGGCCTCTTCCCAGCCTAAACGTCTTTTAAGACTTGGAAATGCAGCTTTAAGGCAAAAAAGTGATGAGAACATCATGTATTCATGAAATTAACATGAAAGTTGAGAGTCTGCTGTTCTGGGACAATGTTTTGAGGAAAATCAAGTAAACTGTGTATTTTTCAAACAAATCCACTTTTGTCCTCTTGCCAGCCGAAACGTCTTTTCAGACCATGAATACTGAAAATGCAGCTTTAAGGCAGAAAAATTATGAGAACGTCATTTGTTAATGAAATTAACATGAAACACGACAGTGTGCTGTACTGGGACTATTTTTTGAGGAACTTCAAGTAAATTGTGTATTTTTCAACAAAATCCACTTTTGGCCTCTTCCCAGCCGAAACGTCTTTTAAGAGCATACAACGTGGAAATGCAGCTTTAGGACAGAATAGTAATGAAAACGTCATGTATTCATGAAATTAACATGAAACTTGAGAGTCTGCTGTTCAGGGACAATTTATTGAGGAAAATCAAGTAAACTATATTTTTCAACAAAATCCACTTTTGGCCTCATGCCAGCCGAAACGTCTTTTAAGAGCATACAACTTGGAAATGCAGCTTTAAGGCAGAAAAGTGATGAGAACATCATATATTCATGAAATTAATTTGAAACTTGAGAGTCTGCTGTTCTGGGACAATGTTTTGAGGAAAATCAAGTAAACTGTGTATTTTTCAACAAAATCCACTTTTGGCCTCTTGCCAGCCAAAACGTCTTTTAAGATCATACAACGTGGAAATGCAGCTTTAGGACAGAATAGTAATGAAAACGTCATGTATTCATGAAAATTAACATGAAACTTGAGAGTATGCTGTTCTGAAGACAATTCATTGATGAAAATCGAGTAAAGTGTGTATTTTTCAACAAAATCCACTTTTGGACTCTTCCCAACCAAAACGTCTTATCAAAGCATACAACGTGGAAATGCAGCTTTAAGGCAGAAAAGTGATAAGACCATCATGTATTCATGAAATTAACTTGAAACTTGAAAGTCTGCTGTTCTGGGACAATCTTTTGAGGAAAATCAAGTAAACTGTGTATTTTTCAACAAAATCTACTTTTGGCCTCTTCCCAGCCGAAACGTCTTTTCAGACCATGAATACTGAAAATGCAGCTTTAAAGCAGAAAAATTATGAGAACATCATGTATTCATGAAATTAACATGAAACGTCAGAGTCTGCTATACTGGCACTATTTTTTGAGGAAAATCAAGTAAATTGTGTATTTTTCAACAAAATCCACTTTTGGCCTCATGCCAGCCGAAACGTCTTTTACGTGTGTACAACGTGGAAATGAAGCTTTAAGGCAGACAAGTGATGAAAACATCAAGTATTCATGAAATCAACATGACAATTGAAAGTCTGCTGTTCTGGGAGAATGTTTTGAGGAAAATTAAGTAAACTGTGTATTTTTCAACAAAATCCACTTTTGGCCTCTTTGCAGGCTGAAACGCCTTTTGAGACCATAAAAAAATGAAATTTCTTTTTTCAGAAAGAAAAGTGATGGAAACATCGTATATTCATGTACATAACATGAACCTTGAAAGTCTGCTATTCTGGGAGACGTTATAGAGGAATATCAAGTAAACTGTATATTTTACAACAAAATCCACTTTTGGCCTCTTCGCAGGTTGAAACGCCTTTTGAGACCATAAAAAATGAAACTGCAGCTGCATGGTAGAAAGGTGATGGAAACATCTTCTATTCATGTACATAACATGAACCTTGAAAGTTTGCTATTCTGGGAGACGTTATAGAGGAATATCAAGTAAACTGTGTATTTTGCAACAAAATCCACTTTTGGCCTCTTCGCAGGCAGAAACGCCTTTTGAGACCATAAAAAATTGAAAATTCTTTTTTCAGGCAGAAAAGTGATGGAAACATCATATATTCATGTACACAACATGAATCTTGAAAGTATGCTATTCTGGGAGACGTTATAGAGGAATATCAAGTAAACTGTTATTTTGCAATAAAATCCACTTTGGGCCAGTTCGCAGGCTGAAACGCCTTTTGATACCATAAAAACTGAAAATTAATTTTTAAGGTAGAAAGGTGATGCAAACATCATGTATTCATGAATATAACATGAAACTTGAAAGTCTGCTCTTCTGGGAGACTTTATAGAGGAATATCAAGTAAACTGTGTATTTTGCAACAAAATCCACTTTTGGCCTCTTCGCAGGCTGAAACGCCTTTTGAGACCATAAAAAATGAAAATTCTTCTTTCAGGCAGAAAAGTGATGGAAACATCATATATTCATGTACATAACTTGAAAGTCAGCTATTCTGGGATACGTTATCGTGGAATATCAATTAAACTGTGTATTTTACAACAAAATCCACTTTTGGACTCTTCGCAGGCTGAAACGCATTTTGAGAGCATAAAAACTAAAAATTCATTTTTAAGGCAGAAAAGTGATGGAAACATCATATATTCATGTACATAACATGAAACTTGAAAGTCTGCTATTCTGGGAGACGTTATAGAGGAATATCAAGTAAACTGTGTATTTTACAACAAAATCCACTTTTTGCCTGTTCGCAGGCTGAAACGCCTTTTGAGACCATAAAAACAGAAAATTCATTTTTAAGGCAGAAAGGTGTCGGAAACATCATGTATTCATGAATATAACATGAACCTTGAGAGTTCGCTCTTCTGGGAGACTTTATAGAGGAATATCAAGTAAACTGTGTATTTTACAATAAAATCCACTTTTGGGCTGTTCGCAGGCTGAATGGCCTTTTGAGACCATAAAAAATAAAAATTCTTTTTTCAGGCAGAAAAGTGATGGAAACATCATGAATTCATGAAATTAACATGAAACTTGAGTCTGCTGTTCTGGGACAATGCTTTGAGGAAAATCAAGTAAACTGTGTATTTTTCAACATAATCCACTTTTGGCCTCATGCCAGCCGAAATGTCTTTTCAGACCATGAATACTGAAAATGCAGCTTTAAGGCAGAAAAATGATGAGAACATCATGTATTCATGAAATTAACATGAAACTTGAGACTCTGCTGTACTGGGAAAATGTTTTGAGGAAAATCAAGTAAACTGTGTATTTTTCAACAAAATCCACTTTTGGCCTATTCCCAGCCGAAACATCTTTTAAGAGCATACAACGTGGAAATGCAGCTTTCAGGCAGAATAGTGATGAGAACATCATGTATTCATGAAATTAACTTGAAACTTGAGAGTCTACTGTTCTGGGACTATTTTTTGAGGAAAATCGAGTAAACTGTATATTTTTCAACAAAATCCACTTTTGGCCTCTTGCCAGCCGAAACGTCTTTTCAGACCATGAATACTGAAAATGCAATTTTAAGGTAGAAAAATGATGAGAACGTCATGTATTCATGAAATTAACATGAAACGTAAGAGTCTGCTGTAATGGGACTATTTGTTGAGGAAAATCAAGTAAACTGTGTATTTTTCAACAAAATCCACTTTTGGCCTCATGCCAGCCGAAACGTCTTTTAAGAGCGTACAACGTGGAAGTGAAGCTTTAAGGCAACAAAGTGATGAAAACATCATGTAATCATTAAATCAACATGACAATTTAAAGTCTGCTGTTCTGGGACAATGTTTTGAGGAAAAGTAAGTAAACTGTATTTTTCAACAAAATCCACTTTTGGCTTCTTGCCAGCTGAAACGTCTTTTCAGAGCATACAACATGGAAATGCAAATTTAAGGCAGAAAAGTGATAAGACCATCAGGTATTCATGAAATTAACTTGAAACTTGAGAGTCTGCTGTTCTGGGATAATGTTTTGAGGAAAATCAAGAAAACTGTATATTTGTCAACAAAATCCAATTTTGGCCTCTTCCCAGCCGAAACGTCTTTTCAGACCATGAATACTGAAAATGCAGCTTTAAGGCAGAAAAATGATGAGAACATCATGTATTCATGAAATTAACATGAAACGTCAGAGTCTGCTGTACTGGGACTATTTTTTGAGGAAAATCAAGTAAACTGTGTATTTTTCAACAAAATCCACTTTTGGCCTCATGCCAGCCGAAACGTCTTATAAGAGCATACAACGTGGACATGCAGCTTTAAGGCAGAAAAATGATGAGAACGTCATGTAATCATGAAATTAACTTGAAACTTGAGAGTCTGCTGTTCTGGGACAATGTTTTGAGGAAAATCAAGAAAACTGTATATTTGTCAACAAAATCCACTTTTGGCCTCTTGCCAGCCAAAACGTCTTTTAAGAGCATACAACATGGACATGCAGCTTTAGGACAGAATAGTAATGAAAATGTCATGTATTCATGAAATTAACATGAAACTTGAGAGTCTGCTGTTCTGGGACAATGTTTTGAGGAAAATCAAGTAAACTGTGTATTTTTCAACAAAATCCACTTTTGGCCTCTTCCCAGCCGACACGTCTTTCAAGTGCATACAACGTGGAAATGCAGCTTTAGGACAGAATAGTAATGAAAACGTCATGTATTCATGAAATTAACTTGAAACTTGAGAGTATGCTGTTCAGGGACAATTTATTGATGAAAATCGAGTAAAGTGTGTATTTTTCAACAAAATCCACTTTTGGACTCTTCCCAACCAAAACGTCTTATAAGAGCATACAACGTGGACATGCAGCTTTAAGGCAGAAAAGTGATGAGAACATCATGTATTCAATGAAATTAACTTGAAACTTGAGAGTCTGCTGTTCTGGGACAATGTTTCGCGGAATATCACGTGAACTGTATTTTTCAACAAAATCTAATTTTGGCTTCTTCCCAGCCGAAATTTCTTTTCAGACCATGAATACTGAAAATGCAGCTTTAAGGCAAAAAAGTGACGAGAACATCATGTATTCATGAAATTAACTTGAATCTTGAGTCTGTTTTTCTGGGACAATGTTTTGAGGATAATCAAGTAAACTGTGTATTTTTCTTGCCAGCTGAAACTTCTTTTAAGAGCATACAACGTGGAGTTGCAGCTTTAAGGCAGAATAGTAATGAAAAGGTCATGTTTTCATGAAATTAACATGAAACTTGAGAGTCTGCTGTTCTGGGAGACGTTATAGAGGAATATCACTTAAACAGTGTATTTTACAACAAAATCCACTTTTGGCCTCTTCGCAAGCTGAAACGCCTTTTGAGACCATAAAAACTGAAAATTCATTTTTAAGGTAGAAAGGTGATGCAAACATCATTTATTCATGAATATAACATGAAACTTGAAGGTCTGCTCTTCTTGGAGACTTTATAGGGGAATGTCAAGTAAACTGTGTATTTTGCAACAAAATCCACTTTTGGCCTCTTCGCAGGCTGAAACGCCTTTTGAGACCATAAAAAATGAAACTGCAGCTGCATGGTAGAAAAGTGATGGAAACATCATGTATTCATGTTTGTAACATGAAACTTGAAAGTCTGCTATTCTGGGAGACGTTATAGAGGAATATCAAGTAAACTGTGTATTTTGCAACAAAATCCACTTTTGGCCAGTTCGCAGGCTGAAACGCCTTTTGAGACTATAAAAACTGAAAATTCATTTTCAAGGTAGAAAGGTGATGCAAACATCATTTATTCATGAATATAACATGAAACTTGAGAGTCTGCTGTTCTGGGAGACGTTAAAGAGGAATGTCACTTAAACAGTGTATTTTACAAAAAAATCCACTTTTGGCCTCTTCGCAGGATGAAACGCCTTTTGAGACCATAAAAAATGAAAATTCTTTTTTCGGGCAGAAAAGTGATGGAAACATCGTATATTCATGTACATAACATGGACCTTGAACGTCTGCTAATCTGGGAGACGTTATCGAGGAATATCAAGTAAACTGTATATTTTACAACAAAATCCACTTTTGGCCTCTTCGCAGGCTGAAACGCCTTTTGAGACTATAAAAACTGAAAATTCATTTTCAAGGTAGAAAGGTGATGCAAACATCATTTATTCATGAATATAACATGAAACTTGAGAGTCTGCTGTTCTGGGAGACGTTAAAGAGGAATGTCACTTAAACAGTGTATTTTACAAAAAAATCCACTTTTGGCCTCTTCGCAGGATGAAACGCCTTTTGAGACCATAAAAAATGAAAATTCTTTTTTCGGGCAGAAAAGTGATGGAAACATCGTATATTCATGTACATAACATGGACCTTGAACGTCTGCTAATCTGGGAGACGTTATCGAGGAATATCAAGTAAACTGTATATTTTACAACAAAATCCACTTTTGGCCTCTTCGCAGGCTGAAACGCCTTTTGAGACCATAAAAAATGAAACTGCAGCTGCATGGTAGAAAAGTGATGGAAACATCATATATTCATGTACACAACATGAACCTAGAAAGTATGCAATTCTGTGAGACGTTATAAAGGAATATCAAGTAAACTATTTATTTTACAACAAAGTCCACTTTTGGCCTGTTTGCAGGCTGAAACGCCTTTTGAGACCATAAAAAATGAAAATGATTTTTTTCAGGCAGAAGAGTGATGGAAACATCATATATTCATTTACATAACATGATCCTTGAAAGTCTGCTATTTTGGGAGACGTTATAGAGGAATATCAAGTAAACTGTTAATTTTGCAACAAAATCCACTTTTGGCCTCTTCGAAGGCTGAAACGCCTTTTGAGACCATAAAAACTGAAAATTAATTTTTAAGGTAGAAAGGTGATGGAAACATCGTATATTCATGTACAAAACATGAACCTTGAACGTATTTTATTCTGGGAGACGTTATAGAGGAATATCGAGTAAACTATTTATTTTACAACAAAATCCACTTTTGGCCTCTTCGCAGGCTGAAACGCCTTTTGAGACCATAAAAACTGAAAATTAATTTTTAAGGTAGAAAGGTGATGGAAACATCATATATTCATGTACACAACATGAACCTTGAACGTGTGCTATTCTGTGAGACGTTATAGAGGAAAATCAAGTAAACTGTGTATTTTACAACAAAATCCACTTTTGAACTCTTCGCAGGCTGAAACGCCTTTTGAGACCATAAAAAATGAAACTGCAGCTGCATGGTAGAAAAGTGATGGAAACATCATGTATTCATGTATATAACATGGACCTTGAAAGTCTGCTATTCTGGGAGACGTTATAGAGGAATATCAAGTAAACTGTGTATTTTACAACAAAATCCACTTTTAGCCTCTTCGCAGGCTGAAACGCCTTTTGAGACCATAAAAAATGAAACTGCAGCTGCATGGTAGAAAAGTGATGGAAACATCATATATTCATGTACACAACATGAACCTAGAAAGTATGAAATTCTGGGAGACGTTACAGAGGAATATCAAGTAAACTGTGTATTTTTCAACAAAATCCACTTTTGGCCTCATGCCAGAAGAAACGTCTTTTAAGAGCATACAACGTGGAAATGCAGCTTTACGGCAGAATAGTGATGAGAACATCATGTATTCATGAAATTAACATGAAACATGAGAGTCTGCTGTACTGGGACTATTTTTTGAGGAAAATATATTAAACTGTGTATTTTTCAACAAAATCCACTTTTGGCCTTTTCCCAGCCGAAACGTCTTATTAATGCATTCAACGTGGAAATGCAGCTTTAAGGCAGAAAAGTGTTGAGAACATCATATATTCATCAAATTAACTTGAAATTTGAGAGTCTGCTGTTCTGGGACAATGTTTTGAGGAATATCACGTGAACTGTATTATTCAACAAAATCCACTTTTGTTCTCTTCCCAGCCGAAACGTCTTTTAAGAGCATACAACTTGGAAATGCAGCTTTAAGGCAGAATAGTAATGAAAACGTCACGTATTCATGAAATTAACATGAAACTTGAGTCTGCTGTTCTGGGACAATGTATTGAGGAAAATATATTAAACTGTGTATTTTTTAACAAAATCCAGTTTTGAACTCATGCCAGCCGAAACGTCTTTTAAGAGCATACAACTTGGAAATGAAGCTTTAAGTCAGAAAAGTGATGAAAACATCAAGTATTCATGAAATCAATATGACACTTGAAAGTCTGCTGTTCTGGGAAAATGTTTTGAGGAAAATCAAGTAAACTGTATTTTTCAACAAAATACACTTTTGGCCTCTTGCCAGCCGAAACGTCTTTTCAGAGCATAAAACGTGGAAATGCAGCTTTAAGGCAGAAAAGTGGTGAGAACATCATGAATTCATGAAATGAACATGAAACTTGAGAGTATGCTGTTCAGGGACAATTTATTGATGAAAATCGAGTTAAGTGTGTATTTTTCAAGAAAATCCACTTTTGGACTCTTCCCAACCAAAACGTCTTTCAAGTGCATACAACGTGGATATGCAGCTTTAAGGCAGAAAAGTTATGAGAACATCATGTATTGATGAAATTAACTTGAATCTTGAGTCTGCTGTTCTGGGACAATGTTTTCAGGAAAATCAAGTAAACTGTGTATTTTTCAACAAAATCCACTTTTGGCCTTTTCCCAGCCGAAAAGTCTTTTCAGAGCATACAACGTGGAAATGCAGCTTTAAGGCAGAAAAGTGATGAGAACATCATGTATTCATGAAATTAACTTGAAACATGAGAGTCTGCTGTCCTGCGGCTTTTTTTTTTTAGGAAAATCAAGTACACTGTGTACTTTTCAACAAAATCCACTTTTGGCCTTTTCCCAGCTGAAAAGTCTTTTCAGAGCATACAATGTGGAAATGCAGCTATAAGGCAGAAAAGTGATGAGAACATCATGTATTCATGAAATTAACTTGAAACATGAGAGTCTGCTGTCCTGCGGCTTTTTTTTTTAGGAAAATCAAGTACACTGTGTACTTTTCAACAAAATCCACTTTTGGCCTCATGCCAGAAGAAACGTCTTTTAATAGCATACAACGTGGAAATGCAGCTTTAAGGCAGAATATTAATGAAAACGTCATGTATTCATGAAATTAACATTAGACTTGAAAGTCTGCTGTTCTGGGAAAATGTTTTGAGGAAAATCAAGTAAACTGCGTATTTTTCAGCAAAATCCACTTTTGGCCTTTTCCCAGCCGAAACGTCTTTTCAGAGCATACAACGTGGAAATGCAGCTTTAAGGCAGAAAAGTGATGAGAACATCATGTATTCATGAAATTAATTTGAAACTTGAGAGTCTGCTGTTCTGGGAAAATATTTTGAGGAAAATCAAGCAAATTGTGTATTTTTCAACAAAATCCACTTTTGGCCTCTTCCCAGCCTAAACGTCTTTTAAGAGCATACAACGTGGAAATGCAGCTTTAAGGCAGAAAAGTGATGCGAACATCATATATTCATGAAATTAATTTGAACCTTGAGAGTCTGCTGTTCTGGGACAATATTTTGAGGAAAATCAAGTAAATTGTGTATTTTTCAAACAAATCCACTTTTGGCCTCTTGCCAGCCGAAACGTCTTTTCGGACCATGAATACTGAAAATGCAGCTTTAAGGCAGAAAAATGATGAGAACGTCATGTATTCATGACATTAACATGAAACGTGAGAGTCTGCTGTACTGGGACTATTTTTTGAGAAAAATCAAGTAAACTGTGTATTTTTCAACAAAATCCACTTTTGGCCTCATGCCAGCCGAAACGTCTTTTAAGAGCATACAACGTGGAAATGAAGCTTTAAAGGCAGAAAAGTGATGAAAACGTCACGTATTCATGAAATTAACTTGAAACTTGAGTCTGCTGTTCTTGGACAATGTTTTGAGGAAAATAAAGTAAACTGTGTATTTTTCAACAAAATCCACTTTTGGCCTCGACCCAGCCGAAATGTCTTTTCAGACCATAAATACTGAAAATGCAGCTTTAAGGCAGAATAATGATGAGAACATCATGTATTCATGAAATTAACATGAAACGTCAGAGTCTGCTGTTCTGGGACAATGTTTTGAGGAAAATCAAGTAAACTGTGTATTTTTCAACAAAATCCACTTTTGGCCTCTTCCCAGCCGAAACGTCTTTTAAGAGCATACAACGTGGAAATGCAGCTTTAAGGCAGAATAGTAATGAAAACGTCATGTATTCATGAAATTAACATGAAACTTGAGAGTCTGCTGTTGAGGGACAATGTTTTAAGGAAAATCAAGTAAACTGTGTATTTTTCAACAAAATCCACTTTTGGCCTCATGCCAGCCGAAACGTCTTTTAAGAGCATACAACGTGGAAATGAAGCTTTACGGCAGAAAAGTGATGAGAACATCATGTATTCATGAAATTAATTTGAAACTTGAGAGTCTGCTGTTCTGGGACAATGTTTTGAAGAAAATCAAGTAAATTGTGTATTTTTCAACAAAATCCACTTTTGGCCTCATGCCAGCCGAAACGTCTTTTAAGAGCATACAACTTGGAAATGCAGCTTTAAGGCAGAATAGTAATGAAAACGTCACGTATTCATGAAATTAACATGAAACTTGAGTCTGCTGTTCTGGGACAATGTATTGAGGAAAATATATTAAACTGTGTATTTTTTAACAAAATCCAGTTTTGAACTCATGCCAGCCGAAACGTCTTTTAAGAGCATACAACTTGGAAATGAAGCTTTGAGTCAGAAAAGTGATGAAAACATCAAGTATTCATGAAATCAATATGACACTTGAAAGTCTGCTGTTCTGGGAAAATGTTTTGAGGAAAATCAAGTAAACTGTGTATTTTTCAACAAAATCCACTTTTGGCCTCTTGTCAGCCTAAACGTCTTTTAAGAGCATAAAACGTGGAAATGCAGCTTTAAGGCAGAAAACTGATGGGAACATCATGTATTCATGAAATTAACTTGAAACTTGAGAGTCTGCTGTTCTGGGACAATGTTTTGAGGAAAATCAAGTAAACTGTGTATTTTTCAAGAAAATCCACTTTTGGCCTCTTCCCAGCCAAAACGTCTTTCAAGTGCATACAACGTGGAAATGCAGCTTTAAGGCAGAAAAGTAATGAGAACATCATGTATTCATGAAATTAACTTGAAACTTGAGAGTCTGCTGTTCTGGGACAATGTTTTGAGGAAAATCAAGTAAACTGTGTATTTTTCAACAAAATCCACTTTTGGCCTCTTCCCAGCCTAAACGTCTTTTAAGAGCATACAACTGGAAATGCAGCTTTAAGGCAGAAAAGTGATGAGAACATCATGTATTCATGAAATTAACTTGAAACTTGAGAGTCTGCTGTTCTGGGACAATGTTTTCAGGAAAATCAAGTAAACTGTATTTTTCAACAAAATCCACTTTTGGCCTTTTCCCAGCCGAAAAGTCTTTTCAGAGCATACAACTGGAAATGCAGCTTTAAGGCAGAAAAGTGATGAGAACATCATGTATTCATGAAATTAACTTGAAACATGAGAGTCTGCTGTCCTGCGGCTTTTTTTTTTAGGAAAATCAAGTACACTGTGTACTTTTCAACAAAATCCACTTTTGGCCTTTTCCCAGCTGAAAAGTCTTTTCAGAGCATACAACGTGGAAATGCAGCTTTAAGGCAGAAAAGTGATGAGAACATCATGTATTCATGAAATTAACTTGAAACATGAGAGTCTGCTGTCCTGCGGCTTTTTTTTTTAGGAAAATCAAGTACACTGTGTACTTTTCAACAAAATCCACTTTTGGCCTCATGCCAGAAGAAACGTCTTTTAATAGCATACAACGTGGAAATGCAGCTTTAAGGCAGAATATTAATGAAAACGTCATGTATTCATGAAATTAACATTAGACTTGAAAGTCTGCTGTTCTGGGAAAATGTTTTGAGGAAAATCAAGTAAACTGCGTATTTTTCAGCAAAATCCACTTTTGGCCTTTTCCCAGCCGAAACGTCTTTTCAGAGCATACAACGTGGAAATGCAGCTTTAAGGCAGAAAAGTGATGAGAACATCATGTATTCATGAAATTAATTTGAAACTTGAGAGTCTGCTGTTCTGGGAAAATATTTTGAGGAAAATCAAGCAAATTGTGTATTTTTCAACAAAATCCACTTTTGGCCTCTTCCCAGCCGAAACGTCTTTTCGGACCATGAATACTGAAAATGCAGCTTTAAGGCAGAAAAATGATGAGAACGTCATGTATTCATGACATTAACATGAAACGTGAGAGTCTGCTGTACTGGGACTATTTTTTGAGAAAAATCAAGTAAACTGTGTATTTTTCAACAAAATCCACTTTTGGCCTCATGCCAGCCGAAACGTCTTTTAAGAGCATACAACGTGGAAATGAAGCTTTACGGCAGAAAAGTTATGAGAACATCATGTATTCATGAAATTAATTTGAAACTTGAGAGTCTGCTGTTCTGGGACAATGTTTTGAGGAAAATCGAGTAAACTGTGTATTTTTCACCAAAATCCACTTTTGATCTCTTGTCAGCCGAAACGTCTTTTAAGAGCATACAACGTGGAAATGCAGCTTTAAAGGCAGAAAAGTGATGAAAACGTCACGTATTCATGAAATTAACTTGAAACTTGAGTCTGCTGTTCTGGGACAATGTTTTGAGGAAAATAAAGTAAACTGTGTATTTTTCAACAAAATCCACTTTTGGACTCGACCCAGCCGAAATGTCTTTTCAGACCATAAATACTGAAAATGCAGCTTTAAGGCAGAATAATGATGAGAACATCATGTATTCATGAAATTAACATGAAACGCCAGAGTCTGCTGTTCTGGGACAATGTTTTGAGGAAAATCAAGTAAACTGTGTATTTTTCAACAAAATCCACTTTTGGCCTCTTCCCAGCCGAAACGTCTTTTAAGAGCATACAACGTGGAAATGCAGCTTTAAGGCAGAATAGTAATGAAAACGTCATGTATTCATGAAATTAACATGAAACTTGAGAGTCTGCTGTTGAGGGACAATGTTTTAAGGAAAATCAAGTAAACTGTGTATTTTTCAACAAAATCCACTTTTGGCCTCATGCCAGCCGAAACGTCTTTTAAGAGCATACAACGTGGAAATGAAGCTTTACGGCAGAAAAGTGATGAGAACATCATGTATTCATGAAATTAATTTGAAACTTGAGAGTCTGCTGTTCTGGGACAATGTTTTGAAGAAAATCAAGTAAATTGTGTATTTTTCAACAAAATCCACTTTTGGCCTCATGCCAGCCTAAAGGTCTTTTAAGAGCATACAACGTGTAAATGAAGCTTTACGGCAGAAAAGTGATGAAAACATCAAGTATTAATGAAATTAACATGACACTTGAGAGTCTGCTGTTCTGGGACAATGTTTTGAGGAAAATCGAGTAAACTGTGTATTTTTCACCAAATCACTTTTGCTCATGCCAGCCGAAACGTCTTTTAAGAGCATACAACTTGGAAATGAAGCTTTAAGGCAGAAAAGTGATGAAAACATCATGTATTCATGAAATTAACATGACACTTGAAAGTCTGCTGTTCTGGGACAATGTTTTGAGGAAAATCAAGTAAACTGTGTATTTTTCAACAAAATCCACTTTTGGCCTCATGCCAGCCGAAACGTCTTTTAAGAGCATACAACTTGGAAATGCAGCTTTTAGGCAGAAAAGTGATGAGAACATCATGTATTCATGAAATTAATTTGAACCTTGAGAGTCTGCTGTTCTGGGACAATGTTTTGAGGAAAATCAAGTAAACTGTGTATTTTTTAACAAAATCCACTTTTGGCCTCATTCCAGCTGAAAGGTCTTTTAAGAGCATACAAAGTGGAAATGCAGCTTTAAGGCAGAAAAGTGATGAGAACATCATGTATTCATGAAATTAATTTGAACCTTGAGAGTCTGCTGTTCTGGGACAATGTTTTGAGGAAAATCAAGTAAATTGTGTATTTTTCAAACAAATCCACTTTTGGCCTCTTGCCAGCCGAAACGTCTTTTCAGACCATGAATACTGAAAATGCAGCTTTAAGGCAGAAAAGTGATGAGAACATCATGTATTCATGAAATTAACATGAAACGTGAGTGTCTGCTGTACTGGGATTATTTTTTGAGGAAAATCAAGTAAACTGTGTATTTTTCAACAAAATCCACTTTTGGCCTCATGCCAGCCTAAAGGTCTTTTAAGAGCATACAACGTGTAAATGAAGCTTTAAGGCAGAAAAGTGATGAAAACATCAAGTATTAATGAAATTAACATGACACTTGAGAGTCTGCTGTTCTGGGACAATGTTTTGAGGAAAATCGAGTAAACTGTGTATTTTTCACCAAAATCCACTTTTGATCTCTTGCCAGCCGAAACGTCTTTTAAGAGCATACAACGTGGAAATGAAGCTTTACGGCATAAAAGTGATGAAAACATCAAGTATTCATGAAATCAACATGACACTTGAAAGTCTGCTGTACTGGGACTATTTTTTGAGGAAAATATATTAAACTGTGTATTTTTCAACAAAATCCACTTTTGGTCTCATGCCAGCCGAAACGTCTTTTAAGAGCATACAACTTGGAAATGCAGCTTTTAGGCAGAAAAGTGATGAGAACATCATGTATTCATGAAATTAATTTGAACCTTGAGAGTCTGCTGTTCTGGGACAATGTTTTGAGGAAAATCAAGTAAACTGTGTATTTTTTAACAAAATCCACTTTTGGCCTCATTCCAGCTGAAACGTCTTTTAAGAGCATACAAAGTGGAAATGCAGCTTTAAGGCAGAAAAGTGATGAGAACATCATGTATTCATGAAATTAATTTGAACCTTGAGAGTCTGCTGTTCTGGGACAATGTTTTGAGGAAAATCAAGTAAATTGTGTATTTTTCAAACAAATCCACTTTTGGCCTCTTGCCAGCCGAAACGTCTTTTCAGAGCATAAAACTGAAAATGCAGCTTTAAGGCAGAAAAGTAATGAGAACGTCATGTATTCATGAAATTAACATGAAACTTGAGAGTCTGCTGTTGAGGGACAATGTTTTAAGGAAAATCAAGTAAACTGTGTATTTTTCAACAAAATCCAGTTTTGGCCTCATGCCAGCCTAAAGGTCTTTTAAGAGCATACAACGTGGAAATGCAGCTTTAAGCTTTAATTTTTTATGGTCTCAAAAGGTTGAGACCATAAAATATGAAAATGCAGCTGCATGGTAGAAAAGTGATGGAAACATCATGTATTCATGTATATAACATGAACCTTGAAAGTTTGCTATTCTGGGAGACGTTATAGAGGAATATCAAGTAAACTGTGTATTTTACAACAAAATCCACTTTTGGCCCGTTCGCAGGCTGAAACGCCTTTTGAGACCATAAAAACTGAAAATTCATTTCTAAGGTAGGAAGGTGATGCAAACATCAAATATTCATGTACATAACATGAACATTGAAAGTCTGCTATTCTGGGAGACGTTATCGAGGAATATCAAGTAAACTGTGTATTTTACAACAAAATCCACTTTTGGCCCGTTCGCAGGCTGAAACGCATTTTGAGACCATAAAAACTGAAAATTCATTTCTAAGGTAGAAAGGTGATGCAAACATCAAATATTCATGTACATAACATGAATCTTAAAAGTCTGCTTTTCTGGGAGACGTTATAGAGGAATATCAAGTAAACTGTGTATTTTGCAACAAAATCCACTTTTGGCCAATTCGCAAGCTGAAAAGCCTTTTGAGACCATAAAAACTGAAAATTCATTTTTAAGGTAGAAAGGTGATGCAAACATCATGTATTCAATAATATAACATGGAACTCGAAAGTCTGCTATTCTGGGAGATGTTATAGAGGAATATCAAGTAAACTGTGTATTTTACAACAAAATCCACTTTTGTCCTCTTCGCAGGCTGAAACGCCTTTTGAGACCATAAAAACTGAAAATTCATTTCTAAGGTAGAAAGGTGATGCAAACATCAAATATTCATGTACATAACATGAACCTTAAAAGTCTGCTATTCTGGGATACGTTATTGAGGAATATCATGTAAACTGTGTATTTTACAACAAAATCCACTTTTGGCCAGTTCACAGGCTGAAACGCCTTTTGAGACCATAAAAACTGAAAATTCATTTCTAAGGTAGAAAGGTGATGCAAACATCAAATATTCATGTACATAACATGAACCTTAAAAGTCTGCTATTGTGGGATACGTTATTGAGGAATATCATGTAAACTGTGTATTTTGCAAGAAAATCCACTTTTGGCCAGTTCACAGGCTGAAACGCCTTTTGAGACCATAAAAAAATGAAATTGTAGCTGCATGGTAGAAAAGTGATGGAAACATCATGTCTTCATGTACATAACATGAACCTTGAAAGTTTGCTATTTTGGGAGACGTTATAGAGGAATATCAAGTAAACTGTGTATTTTGCAACAAAATCCACTTTTGCCCAGTTCGCAGGCTGAAACGCCTTTTGAGACCATAAAAACTGAAAATTCATTTCTAAGGTAGAAAGGTGATGCAAACATCTTGGACTCAATAAGATAACATGGAACTCGAAAGTCTGCTATTCTGGGAGACGTTATAGAGGAATATCAAGTAAACTGTGTATTTTACAACAAAATCCACTTTTGGCCAGTTCACAGGCTGAAACGCCTTTTGAGACCATAAAAACTGAAATTTCATTTCTAAGGTGGACAGGTGGTGCAAACATCAAATATTCATGTACATAACATGAACATTAAAAGTCTGCTTTTCTGGGAGACGTTATAGAGGAATATCATGTAAACTGTGTATTTTGCAACAAAATCCACTTTTGGCCAGTTCGCAGGCTTAAAAGCCTTTTGAGACCATAAACACTGAAAATTAATTTTTAAGATAGAAAGGTGATGCAAACATCATGTATTCAATAATATAACATGGAACTTGAAAGGCTGCTATTCTGGGAGACGTTATAGAGGAATATCAAGTAAACTGTGTATTTTGCAACAAAATCCACTTTTGCCCAGTTCGCAGGCTGAAACGCCTTTTGAGACCATAAAAACTGAAAATTCATTTCTAAGGTAGAAAGGTGATGCAAACATCAAATATTCATGTACATAACATGAACCTTAAAAGTCTGCTATTCTGGGATACGTTATTGAGGAATATCATGTAAACTGTGTATTTTGCAAGAAAATCCACTTTTGGCCAGTTCGCAGGCTGAAAAGCCTTTTGAGACCATAAAAACTGAAAAATCATTTTTAAGGTAGAAAGGTGATGCAAACATCTTGTGTTCAATAATATAACATGGAACTCGAAAGTCTGCTATTCTGGGAGACGTTATAGAGGAATATAAAGTAAACTGTGTATTTTACAACAAAATCCACTTTTGGCCATTTCACAGGCTGAAACGCCTTTTGAGACCATAAAAAAATGAAATTGTAGCTGCATGGTAGAAAAGTGATGGAAACATCATGTCTTCATGTACATAACATGAACCTTGAAAGTTTGCTATTCTGGGAGACATTATAGAGGAATATCAAGTAAACTGTGTATTTTGCAACAAAATCCACTTTTGGCCAATTCGCAGGCTGAAAAGCCTTTTGAGACCATAAAAACTGAAAATTCATTTTTAAGGTGGTATGCAAACATCATAATTCAATAATTAACATGGAACTCGAAAGTCTGCTATTCTGGGAGACGTTATAGAGGAATATATAAATATTTACAACAAAATCCACTGCAGTTCACAGGCTGAAACGCCTTTTGAGACCATAAGAAATTTCATTTCTAAGGTGGAAAGGTGGTGCAAACATCAAATATTCATGTACATAACATGAATCTTAAAAGTCTGCTTTTCTGGGAGACGTTATAGAGGAATATCAAGTAAACTGTGTATTTTGCAACAAAATCCACTTTTGGCCAATTCGCAGGCTGAAAAGCCTTTTGAGACCATAAAAACTGAAAATTCATTTTTAAGATAGAAAGGTGATGCAAACATCATGTATTCAATAATATAACATGGAACTCGAAAGTATGCTATTCTGGGAGACGTTATAGAGGAATATCAAGTAAACTGTGTATTTTGCAACAAAATCCACTTTTGGCCAGTTCGCAGGCTGAAAAGCCTTTTGAGACCATAAACACTGAAAATTCATTTCTAAGGTAGAAAGGTGGTGCAAACATCAAATATTCATGTACATAACATGAATCTTAAAAGTCTGCTATTCTGGGAGACGTTATAGAGGAATATCAAGTAAACTGTGTATTTTACAACAAAATCCACTTTTGGCCTCTTCGCAGGCTGAAACGCCTTTTGAGACCATAAAAAAATGAAATTGTAGCTGTATGGTAGAAAAGTGATGGAAACATCATGTCTTCATGTACATAACATGAACCTTGAAAGTTTGCTATTCTGGGAGACGTTATAGAGGAATATCAAGTAAACTGTGTATTTTGCAACAAAATCCAACTTTTGCCCAGTTCGCAGGCTGAAACGCCTTTTAAGACCATAAAAACTGAAAATTCATTTCTAAGGTAGAAAGGTGATGCAAACATCTTGGATTCAATAATATAACATGGAACTCGAAAGTCTGCTATTCTGGGAGACGTTATAGAGGAATATCAAGTAAACTGTGTATTTTACAACAAAATCCACTTTTGGCCAGTTCACAGGCTGAAACGCCTTTTGAGACCATAAAAACTGAAATTTCATTTCTAAGGTGGACAGGTGGTGCAAACATCAAATATTCATGTACATAACATGAACCTTAAAAGTCTGCTTTTCTGGGAGACGTTATAGAGGAATATCATGTAAACTGTGTATTTTGCAACAAAATCCACTTTTGGCCAGTTCGCAGGCTTAAAAGCCTTTTGAGACCATAAACACTGAAAATTAATTTTTAAGATAGAAAGGTGATGCAAACATCATGTATTCAATAATATAACATGGAACTCGAAAGGCTGCTATTCTGGGAGACGTTATAGAGGAATATCAAGTAAACTGTGTATTTTGCAACAAAATCCACTTTTACCCAGTTCGCAGGCTGAAACGCCTTTTGAGATCATAAAAACTGAAAATTAATTTCTAAGGTAGAAAGGTGATGCAAACATCAAATATTCATGTACATAACATGTATCTTAAAAGTATGCTTTTCTGGGAGACGTTATAGAGGAATATCAAGTAAACTGTGTATTTTGCAACAAAATCCACTTTTGGCCAATTCGCAGGCTGAAAAGCCTTTTGAGACCATAAAAACTGAAAATTCATTTTTAAGGTAGAAAGGTGATGCAAACATCATGTATTCAATAATATAACATGGAACTCGAAAGTATTCTATTCTGGGAGACGTTATAGAGGAATATCAAGTAAACTGTGTATTTTGCAACAAAATCCACTTTTGGCCAGTTCGCAGGCTGAAAAGCCTTTTGAGACCATAAACACTGAAAATTCATTTCTAAGGTAGAAAGGTGGTGCAAACATCAAATATTCATGTACATAACATGAATCTTAAAAGTCTGCTATTCTGGGAGACGTTATAGAGGAATATCAAGTAAACTGTGTATTTTACAACAAAATCCACTTTTGGCCTCTTCGCAGGCTGAAACGCCTTTTGAGACCATAAAAAAATGAAATTGTAGCTGCATGGTAGAAAAGTGATGGAAACATCATGTCTTCATGTACATAACATGAACCTTGAAAGTTTGCTATTCTGGGAGACATTATAGAGGAATATCAAGTAAACTGTGTATTTTGCAACAAAATCCACTTTTGGCCAATTCGCAGGCTGAAAAGCCTTTTGAGACCATAAAAACTGAAAATTCATTTTTAAGGTAGAAAGGTGATGCAAACATCATATATTCAATAATATAACATGGAACTCGAAAGTCTGCTATTCTGGGAGACGTTATAGAGGAATATCAAGTAAACTGTGTATTTTACAACAAAATCCACTTTTGTCCTCTTCGCAGGCTGAAACGCCTTTTGAGACCATAAAAACTGAAAATTCATTTCTAAGGTAGAAAGGTGATGCAAACATCAAATATTCATGTACATAACATGAACCTTAAAAGTCTGCTATTCTGGGAGACGTTATAGAGGAATATCAAGTAAACTGTGTATTTTGCAACAAAATCCACTTTTGCCCAGTTCTCAGGCTGAAACGCCTTTTGAGACCATAAAAACTGAAAATTCATTTCTAAGGTAGAAAGGTGATGCAAACATCTTGTGTTCAATAATATAACATGGAACTCGAAAGTCTGCTATTCTGGGAGACGTTATAGAGGAATATCAAGTAAACTGTGTATTTTTCAACAAAATCCACTTTTGGCCAGTTCACAGGCTGAAACGCCTTTTGAGACCATAAAAAAAATGAAATTGTAGCTGCATGGTAGAAAGGTGATGCAAACATCAAATATTCATGTACATAACATGAACCTTAAAAGTCTGCTATTCTGGGAGACGTTATAGAGGAATATCAAGTAAACTGTGTATTTTGCAACAAAATCCACTTTTGGCCAGTTCGCAGGTTGAAACGCCTTTTGAGACCATAAAAACTGAAAATTCATTTTTAAAGTAGAAAGGTGATGCAAACATAATTTATTCATGAATATAACATGAAACTTGAAAGTCTGCTATTCTGGGAGACGTTATAGAGGAATATCAAGTAAACTGTGTATTTTACAACAAAATCCACTTTTGGCCTCTTCCCAGCCGAAACGTCTTTTAAGAGCATACAACGTGGAAACGCAGCTTTAAGGCAGAAAAGTGATGAGAACATCATGTATTCATGAAATTTACTTGAACCTTGAGAGTCTGCTGTTCTGGGACAATGTTTTGAGGAAAATCAAGTAAATTGTGTATTTTTTAAACAAATCCACTTTTGGCCTCTTGCCAGCCGAAACGTCTTTTCAGACGATGAATACTGAAAATGCAGCTTTAAGGCAGAAAAATGATGAGAACGTCATGTATTCATGACATTAACATGAAACGTGAGAGTCTGCTGTACTGTGACTATTTTTTGAGAAAAATCAAGTAAACTGTGTATTTTTCAACAAAATCCACTTTTGGCCTCATGCCAGCCGAAACGTCTTTTCAGACCATGAATACTGAAAATGCAGCTTTAAGGCAGAAAAATGATGAGAACGTCATGTATTCATGAAATTAACATGAAACGTGAGAGTCTGCTGTACAGAGACAATGTTTTGAGGAAAATCAAGTAAACTGTGTATTTTTCAACAAAATCCACTTTTGGCATCATGCCAGGCGAAACGTCTTTAAAGAGCATACAACGTGGAAATGAAGCTTTACGGCAGAAAAGTGATGAAAACATCAAGTATTCATGAAATCAACATGAAACTTGAAAGTCTGCTGTACTGGGACTATTTTTTGAGGAAAATATATTAAACTGTGTATTTTTCAAAAAAATCCACTTTTGGCCTCATGCCAGCCGTAACGTCTTTTAAAAGCATACAAAGTGGAAATGCAACTTTAAGGCAGAAAAGTGATGAGAACATCATGTATTCATGAAATTAATTTGAAACTTAAGAGTCTGCTGTTCTGGGACAATGTTTTGAGGAAAATCAAGTAAACTGTGTATTTTTCAACAAAATCCACTTTTGGCCTCATGCCAGCCGAAACGTCTTTTAAGAGCATACAACGTGGAAATGAAGCTTTACGGCAGAAAAGTGATGAAAACATCAAGTATTCATGAAATCAACATGACACTTGAAAGCCTGCTGTACTGGGACTATTTTTTGAGGAAAATCAAGTAAACTGTGTATTTTTCAACAAAATCCACTTTTGGCCTCTTGCCAGCAGAAACGTCTTTTCAGACCATGAATACTGAAAATGCAGCTTTTAGGCAGAAAAATGATGAGAACGTCATGTATTCATGAAATTAACATGAAACGTGAGAGTCTGCTGTACTGGGACTATTTTTTGAGGAAAATCAAGTAAACTGTGTATTTTTCAAACAAATCCACTTTTGGCCTCTTCCCAGCCGAAACGTCTTTCAAGTGCATACAACGTGGAAATGCAGCTTTAAGGTAGAAAAGTGATGAGAACATCATGTATTCATGAAATTAACTTGAAATTTGAGAGTCTGCTGTTCAGGGACAATGTTTTGAGGAAAATCAAGTAAACTGTGTATTTTTCAACAAAATCCTCTTTTGGCCTCTTGCCAGCCGAAACGTCTTTTAAGAGCATACAACGTGGAAATGAAGCTTTAAGACATAAAAGTGATGAGAACATCAAGTATTCATGAAATCAACATGACACTTGAAAGTCTGCTGTACTGGGACTATTTTTTGAGGAAAATATATTAAACTGTGTATTTTTCAACAAAATCCACTTTTGGCCTCATGCCAGCCGAAACGTCTTTTAAGAGCATACAACTTGGAAATGCAGCTTTTAGGCAGAAAAGTGATGAGAACATCATGTATTCATGAAATTAATTTGAACCTTGAGAGTCTGCTGTTCTGGGACAATGTTTTGAGGAAAATCAAGTAAACTGTGTATTTTTTAACAAAATCCACTTTTGGCCTCATTCCAGCTGAAAGGTCTTTTAAGAACATACAAATTGGAAATGCAGCTTTAAGGCAGAAAAGTGATGAGAACATCATGTATTCATGAAATTAATTTGAACCTTGAGAGTCTGCTGTTCTGGGACAATGTTTTGAGGAAAATCAAGTAAATTGTGTATTTTTCAAACAAATCCACTTTTGGCCTCTTGCCAGCCGAAACGTCTTTTCAGACCATAAATACTGAAAATGCAGCTTTAAGGCAGAAAAGTGATGAGAACATCATGTATTCATGAAATTAACATGAAACGTGAGAGTCTGCTGTTCTGGGACAATGTTTTGAGGAAAATCGAGTAAACTGTGTATTTTTCACCAAAATCCACTTTTGATCTCTTGCCAGCCGAAACGTCTTTTAAGAGCATACAACGTGGAAATGCAGCTTTAAAGGCAGAAAAGTGATGAAAACGTCACGTATTCATTAAATTAACTTGAAACTTGAGTCTGCTGTTCTGGGACAATGTTTTGAGGAAAATAAAGTAAACTGTGTATTTTTCAACAAAATCCACTTTTGGCCTCGACCCAGCCGAAATGTCTTTTCAGACCATGAATACTGAAAATGCAGCTTTAAGGCAGAAAAATGATGAGAAAATCATGTATTCATGAAATTAACATGAAACGTGAGAGTCTGCTGTTCTGGGACAATGTTTTGAGGAAAATCAAGTAAACTGTGTATTTTTCAACAAAATCCACTTTTGGCCTCATGCCAGCCTAAACGTCTTTTAAGAGCATACAAAGTGGAAATGCAGCTTTAAGGCAGAAAAGTGATGAGAACATCATGTATTCATGAAATTAATTTGAACCTTGAGAGTCTGCTGTTCTGGGACAATGTTTTGAGGAAAATCAAGTAAATTGTGTATTTTTCAAAAAAATCCACTTTTGGCCTCTTGCCAGCCAAAACGTCTTTTCAGACCATGAATACTGAAAATGCAGCTTTAAGGCAGAAAAATGATGAGAACGTCATGTATTCATGAAATTAACATGAAACGTGAGAGTCTGCTGTACTGGGACTATTTTTTTAGGAAAATCAAGTAAACTGTGTATTTTTCAACAAAATCCACTTTTGGCCTCATGCCAACCGAAACGTCTTTTAAGAGCGTACAACGTGGAAATGAAGCTTTAAGGCAGAAAAGTGATGAAAACATCAAGTATTCATGAAATCAACATGACAATTGAAAGTCTGCTGTACTGGGACTATTTTTTGAGGAAAATATATTAAACTGTGTATTTTTCAACAAAATCCACTTTTGGCCTCATGCCAGAAGAAACGTCTTTTAAGAGCATACAACGTGGAAATACAGCTTTGAGACAGAAAAGTGATGAGAACATCATGTATTCATGAAATTAATTTGAAACTTGAGAGTCTGCTGTTCTGGGACAATGTTTTGAGGAAAATCAAGTAAACTGTGTATTTTTCAACAAAATCCACTTTTGGCATCATGCCAGCCGAAACGTCTTTTAAGAGCATACAACGTGGAAATGAAGCTTTACGGCAGAAAAGTGATGAAAACATCAAGTATTCATGAAATCAACATGACACTTGAAAGTCTGCTGTTCTGGGACTATTTTTTGAGGAAAATATATTAAACTGTGTATTTTTCAACAAAATCCACTTTTGGCCTCATGCCAGCCGAAACGTCTTTTAAGAGCATACAACTGGAAATGCAGCTTTTAGGCAGAAAAGTGATGAGAACATCATGTATTCATGAAATTAATTTGAACCTTGAGAGTCTGCTGTTCTGGGACAATGTTTTGAGGAAAATCAAGTAAACTGTGTATTTTTTAACAAAATCCACTTTTGGCCTCATTCCAGCTGAAACGTCTTTTAAGAGCATACAAAGTGGAAATGCAGCTTTAAGGCAGAAAAGTGATGAGAACATCATGTATTCATGAAATTAATTTGAACCTTGAGAGTCTGCTGTTTTGGGACAATGTTTTGAGGAAAATAAAGTAAACTGTGTATTTTTCAACAAAATCCACTTTTGGCCTCGACCCAGCCGAAATGTCTTTTCAGACCATGAATACTGAAAATGCAGCTTTAAGGCAGAAAAATGATGAGAAAATCATGTATTCATGAAATTAACATGAAACGTGAGAGTCTGCTGTTCTGGGACAATGTTTTGAGGAAAATCAAGTAAACTGTGTATTTTTCAACAAAATCCACTTTTGGCCTCATGCCAGCCTAAAGGTCTTTTAAGAGCATACAACGTGTAAATGCAGCTTTAAGGCAGAATAGTCATGAAAACGTCATGTATTCATGAAATTAACATGAAACTTGAGAGTCCGCTGTTGAGGGACAATGTTATGAGGAAAATCAAGTAAACTGTGTATTTTTCACAAAAATCCACTTTTGGCCTCATGCCAGCCGAAACGTCTTTTAAGAGCATACAACGTGGAAATGAAGCTTTACGGCAGAAAAGTTATGAAAACATAAAGTATTCATGAAATCAACATGACACTTGAAAGTCTGCTGTACTGGGACTATTTTTTGAGGAAAATATATTAAACTGTGTATTTTTCAACAAAATCCACTTTTGGCCTCATTCCAGCTGAAACGTCTTTTAAGAGCATACAAAGTGGAAATGCAGCTTTAAGGCAGAAAAGTGATGAGAACACCATGTATTCATGAAATTAATTTGAACCTTGAGAGTCTGCTGTTCTGGGACAATGTTTTGAGGAAAATCAAGTAAATTGTGTATTTTTCAAACAAATCCACTTTTGGCCTCTTGCCAGCCGAAAAGTCTTTTCAGACCATGAATACTGAAAATGCTGCTTTAAGGCAGAAAAGTGATGAGAACATCATGTATTCATGAAATTAACATGAAACGTGAGTGTCTGCTGTACTGGCATTATTTTTTGAGGAAAATCAAGTAAACTGTGTATTTTTCAACAAAATCCACTTTTGGCCTCATGCCAGCCTAAAGGTCTTTTAAGAGCATACAACGTGGAAATGCAGCTTTAAAGGCAGAAAAGTGATGAAAACGTCATGTATTCATTGAATTAACTTGAAACTTGAGTCTGCTGTTCTGGGACAATGTTTTGAGGAAAATAAAGTAAACTGTGTATTTTTCAACAAAATCCACTTTTGGCCTCGACCCAGCCGAAATGTCTTTTCAGACCATGAATACTGAAAATGCAGCTTGAAGGCAGAAAAATGATGAGAACGTCATGTATTCATGAAATTAACATGAAACGTGAGAGTCTGCTGTACTGGGACTATTTTTTGAGGAAAATCAAGTAAACTGTATTTTTTCAACAAAATCCACTTTTGGCCTCATTCCAGCCGAAAAGTCTTTTAATAGCGTACAACGTGGAAATGAAGCTTTAAGGCAGAAAAGTGATGAAAACATCAAGTATTCATGAAATCAACATGACACTTGAAAGTCTGCTGTACTGGGACTATTTTTTGAGGAAAATAAAGTAAACTGTGTATTTTTCAACAAAATCCACTTTTGGCCTCATTCCAGCCGAAAGGTCTTTTAAGAGCATACAACGTGGAAATGCAGCTTTAAGGCAGAAAAGTGATGAGAACATCATGTATTCATGAAATTAACATGAAACTTGAGAGTCTGCTGTTCTGGGACAATGTTTTGAGGAAAATCAAGTAAATTGTGTATTTTTCAAACAAATCCACTTTTGGCCTCTTGCCAGCCGAAACGTCTTTTCAGACCATGAATACTGAAAATGCTGCTTTAAGGCAGAAAAGTGATGAGAACATCATGTATTCATGAAATTAACATGAAACGTGAGTGTCTGCTGTACTGGCATTATTTTTTGAGGAAAATCAAGTAAACTGTGTATTTTTCAACAAAATCCACTTTTGGCCTCATGCCAGAAGAAACGTCTTTTAAGAGCATACAACGTGGAAATACAGCTTTGAGACAGAAAAGTGATGAGAACATCATGTATTCATGAAATTAATTTGAAACTTGAGAGTCTGCTGTTCTGGGACAATGTTTTGAGGAAAATCAAGTAAACTGTGTATTTTTCAACAAAATCCACTTTTGGCATCATGCCAGCCGAAACGTCTTTTAAGAGCATACAACGTGGAAATGAAGCTTTACGGCAGAAAAGTGATGAAAACATCAAGTATTCATGAAATCAACATGACACTTGAAAGTCTGCTGTACTGGGACTATTTTTTGAGGAAAATATATTAAACTGTGTATTTTTCAACAAAATCCACTTTTGGCCTCATGCCAGCCGGAACGTCTTTTAAGAGCATACAACTTGGAAATGCAGCTTTTAGGCAGAAAAGTGATGAGAACATCATGTATTCATGAAATTAATTTGAACCTTGAGAGTCTGCTGTTCTGGGACAATGTTTTGAGGAAAATCAAGTAAACTGTGTATTTTTTAACAAAATCCACTTTTGGCCTCATTCCAGCTGAAACGTCTTTTAAGAGCATACAAAGTGGAAATGCAGCTTTAAGGCAGAAAAGTGATGAGAACATCATGTATTCATGAAATTAATTTGAACCTTGAGAGTCTGCTTTTTTGGGACAATGTTTTGAGGAAAATAAAGTAAACTGTGTATTTTTCAACAAAATCCACTTTTGGCCTCGACCCAGCCGAAATGTCTTTTCAGACCATGAATACTGAAAATGCAGCTTTAAGGAAGAAAAATGATGAGAAAATCATGTATTCATGAAATTAACATGAAACGTCAGAGTCTGCTGTTCTGGGACAATGTTTTGAGGAAAATCAAGTAAACTGTGTATTTTTCAACAAAATCCACTTTTGGCCTCATGCCAGCCTAAAGGTCTTTTAAGAGCATACAACGTGTAAATGCAGCTTTAAGGCAGAATAGTCATGAAAACGTCATGTATTCATGAAATTAACATGAAACTTGAGAGTCCGCTGTTGAGGGACAATGTTATGAGGAAAATCAAGTAAACTGTGTATTTTTCACAAAAATCCACTTTTGGCCTCATGCCAGCCGAAACGTCTTTTAAGAGCATACAACGTGGAAATGAAGCTTTACGGCAGAAAAGTTATGAAAACATAAAGTATTCATGAAATCAACATGACACTTGAAAGTCTGCTGTACTGGGACTATTTTTTGAGGAAAATATATGAAACTGTGTATTTTTCAACAAAATCCACTTTTGGCCTCATTCCAGCTGAAACGTCTTTTAAGAGCATACAAAGTGGAAATGCAGTTTTAAGGCAGAAAAGTGATGAGAACACCATGTATTCATGAAATTAATTTGAACCTTGAGAGTCTGCTGTTCTGGGACAATGTTTTGAGGAAAATCAAGTAAATTGTGTATTTTTCAAACAAATCCACTTTTGGCCTCTTGCCAGCCGAAAAGTCTTTTCAGACCATGAATACTGAAAATGCTGCTTTAAGGCAGAAAAGTGATGAGAACATCATGTATTCATGAAATTAACATGAAACGTGAGTGTCTGCTGTACTGGCATTATTTTTTGAGGAAAATCAAGTAAACTGTGTATTTTTCAACAAAATCCACTTTTGGCCTCATGCCAGCCTAAAGGTCTTTTAAGAGCATACAACGTGGAAATGCAGCTTTAAAGGCAGAAAAGTGATGAAAACGTCACGTATTCATTGAATTAACTTGAAACTTGAGTCTGCTGTTCTGGGACAATGTTTTGAGGAAAATAAAGTAAACTGTGTATTTTTCAACAAAATCCACTTTTGGCCTCGACCCAGCCGAAATGTCTTTTCAGACCATGAATACTGAAAATGCAGCTTTAAGGCAGAAAAATGATGAGAACGTCATGTATTCATGAAATTAACATGAAACGTGAGAGTCTGCTGTACTGGGACTATTTTTTGAGGAAAATCAAGTAAACTGTATTTTTCAACAAAATCCACTTTTGGCCTCATGCCAGCCGAAAGGTCTTTTAAGAGCATACAACGTGGAAATGAAGCTTTACGGCAGAAAAGTGATGAAAACATCAAGTATTCATGAAATCAACATGACACTTGAAAGTCTGCTGTACTGGGACTATTTTTTGAGGAAAATATATTAAACTGTGTATTTTTCAACAAAATCCACTTTTGGCCTCATGCCAGCCGAAACGTCTTTTAAGAGCATACAACTTGGAAATGCAGCTTTTAGGCAGAAAAGTGATGAGAACATCATGTATTCATGAAATTAATTTGAACCTTGAGAGTCTGCTGTTCTGGGACAATGTTTTGAGGAAAATCAAGTAAACTGTGTATTTTTTAACAAAATCCACTTTTGGCCTCATTCCAGCTGAAAGGTCTTTTAAGAGCATACAAAGTGGAAATGCAGCTTTAAGGCAGAAAAGTGATGAGAACATCATGTATTCATGAAATTAATTTGAACCTTGAGAGTCTGCTGTTCTGGGACAATGTTTTGAAGAAAATCAAGTAAATTGTGTATTTTTCAAACAAATCCACTTTTGGCCTCTTGCCAGCCGAAACGTCTTTTCAGACCATTAATACTGAAAATGCAGCTTTAAAGCAGAAAAGTGATGAGAACATCATGTATTCATGAAATTAACATGAAACGTGAGTGTCTGCTGTACTGGGATTATTTTTTGAGGAAAATCAAGTAAACTGTGTATTTTTCACAAAAATCCACTTTTGGCCTCATGCCAGCCTAAAGGTCTTTTAAGAGCATACAACATGTAAATGAAGCTTTAAGGCAGAAAAGTGATGAAAACATCAAGTATTAATGAAATTAACATGACACTTGAGAGTCTGCTGTTCTGGGACAATGTTTTGAGGAAAATCGAGTAAACTGTGTATTTTTCACAAAAATCCACTTTTGATCTCTTGCCAGCCGAAACGTCTTTTAAGAGCATACAACGTGGAAATGCAGCTTTAAAGGCAGAAAAGTGATGAAAACGTCACGTATTCATTAAATTAACATGAAACGTGAGAGTCTGCTGTACTGGGACTATTTTTTGAGGAAAATCAAGTAAACTGTGTATTTTTCAACAAAATCCACTTTTGGCCTCATGTCAACCGAAACGTCTTTTAAGAGCGTACAACGTGGAAATGAAGCTTTAAGGCAGAAAAGTGATGAAAACATCAAGTATTCATGAAATCAACATGACAATTGAAAGTCTGCTGTTCTGGGACAATGTTTTGAGGAAAATCAAGTAAACTGTGTATTTTTAAACAAAATCCACTTTTGGCCTCTTCTCAGCCGAAACGTCTTTTAAGAGCATACAACTTGGAAATGCAGCTTCAAGGCAGAATAGTCATGAAAACGTCATGTATTCATGAAATTAACATGAAACTTGAGAGTCCGCTGTTGAGGGACAATGTTATGAGGCAAATCAAGTAAACTTTGTATTTTTCAACAAAATCCACTTTTGGCCTCTTGCCAGCCGAAACGTCTTTTCAGACCATGAATACTGAAAATGCAGCTTTAAGGCAGAAAAATTATGAGAACGTCATGTATTCATGAAATTAACATGAAACGTGAGAGTCTGCTGTACTGGGACTATTTTTTGAGGAAAATCAAGTAAACTGTGTATTTTTCAACAAAATCCACTTTTGGCCTAATTTCAACCGAAACGTCTTTTAAGAGCGTACAACGTGGAAATGAAGCTTTAAGGCAGAAAAGTGATGAAAACATCAAGTATTCATGAAATCAACATGACAATTGAAAGTCTGCTGTTCTGGGACAATGTTTTGAGGAAAATCAAGTAAACTGTGTATTTTTCAACAAAATCCACTTTTGGCCTCTTCTCAGCCGAAACGTCTTTTAAGAGCATACAACTTGGAAATGCAGCTTTAAGGCAGAATAGTCATGAAAACGTCATGTATTCATGAAATTAACATGAAACTTGAGAGTCCGCTGTTGAGGGACAATGTTATGAGGCAAATCAAGTAAACTTTGTATTTTTCAACAAAATCCACTTTTGGCCTCTTGCCAGCCGAAACGTCTTTTAAGAGCATACAACTTGGAAATGCAGCTTTTAGGCAGAAAAGTGATGAGAACATCATGTATTCATGAAATTAATTTGAACCTTGAGAGTCTGCTGTTCTGGGACAATGTTTTGAGGAAAATCAAGTAAACTGTGTATTTTTCAACAAAATCCACTTTTGGCCTCATGCCAGCCTAAAGGTCTTTTAAGAGCATACAACGTGTAAATGCAGCTTTAAGGCAGAATAGTAATGAAAACGTCATGTATTCATGAAATTAACTTGAAACTTGAGAGTCTGCTGTTCTGGGACAATGTTTTGAGGAAAATCAAGTAAACTGTGTATTTTTCAACAAAATCCACTTTTGGCCTCATGCCAGCCGAAATGTCTTTTAAGAGCATACAACGTGGAAATGAAGCTTTAAGGCAGAAAAGTGATGAAAACATAAAGTATTCATGAAATCAACATGACACTTGAAAGTCTGCTGTAGTGGGACTATTTTTTGAGGAAAATATATTAAACTGTGTATTTTTCAACAAAATCCACTTTTGGCCTCATTCCAGCTGAAACGTCTTTTAAGAGCATACAAAGTGGAAATGCAGCTTTAAGGCAGAAAAGTGATGAGAACATCATGTATTCATGAAATTAATTTGAACCTTGAGAGTCTGCTGTTCTGGGACAATGTTTTGAGGAAAATCAAGTAAATTGTGTATTTTTCAAAAAAATCCACTTTTGGCCTCTTGCCAGCCGAAATGTCTTTTCAGACCATAAATACTGAAAATGCAGCTTTAAGGCAGAATAATGATGAGAACATCATGTATTCATGAAATTAACATGAAACGTCAGAGTCTGCTGTTCTGGGACAATGTTTTGAGGAAAATCAAGTAAACTGTGTATTTTTCACCAAAATCCACTTTTGATCTCTTGCCAGCCGAAACGTCTTTTAAGAGCATACAACGTGGAAATGAAGCTTTACGGCATAAAAGTGATGAAAACATCAAGTATTCATGAAATCAACATGACACTTGAAAGTCTGCTGTACTGGGACTATTTTTTGAGGAAAATATATTAAACTGTGTATATTTCAACAAAATCCACTTTTGGTCTCATGCCAGCCGAAACGTCTTTTAAGAGCATACAACTTGGAAATGCAGCTTTTAGGCAGAAAAGTGATGAGAACATCATGTATTCATGAAATTAATTTGAACCTTGAGAGTCTGCTGTTCTGGGACAATGTTTTGAGGAAAATCAAGTAAACTGTGTATTTTTTAACAAAATCCACTTTTGGCCTCATGCCAGCCGAAACGTCTTTTAAGAGCATACAACGTGTAAATGAAGCTTTAAGGCAGAAAAGTGATGAAAACATCAAGTATTAATGAAATTAACATGACACTTGAGAGTCTGCTGTTCTGGGACAATGTTTTGAGGAAAATCAAGTAAACTGTGTATTTTTCAACAAAATCCACTTTTGGCCTCTTGCCAGCCGAAACGTCTTTTAAGAGCATACAACGTGGAAATGCAGCTTTAAGCTTTAATTTTTTATGGTCTCAAAAGGTTGAGACCATAAAAAATGAAAATGCAGCTGCATGGTAGAAAAGTGATGGAAACATCATGTATTCATGTATATAACATGAACCTTGAAAGTTTGCTATTCTGGGAGACGTTACAGAGGAATATCAAGTAAACTGTGTATTTTGCAACAAAATCCACTTTTGGCCAGTTCGCAGGCTGAAACGCCTTTTGAGACCATAAAAACTGAAAATTCATTTCTAAGGTAGGAAGGTGATGCAAACATCAAATATTCATGTACATAACATGAACATTGAAAGTCTGCTATTCTGGGAGACGTTATAGAGGAATATCAAGTAAACTGTGTATTTTACAACAAAATCCACTTTTGGCCCGTTCGCAGGCTGAAACGCATTTTGAGACCATAAAAACTGAAAATTCATTTCTAAGGTAGGAAGGTGATGCAAACATCAAATATTCATGTACATAACATGAACCTTAAAAGTCTGCTATTCTGGGAGACGTTATAGAGGAATATCATGTAAACTGTGTATTTTGCAAGAAAATCCACTTTTGGCCAGTTCGCAGGCTAAAAAGCCTTTTGAGACCATAAAAACTGAAAAATCATTTTTAAGGTAGAAAGGTGATGCAAAAATCTGGTATTCAATAATATAACATGGAACTCGAAAGTCTGCTATTCTGGGAGACGTTATAGAGGAATATCAAGTAAACTGTGTATTTTAAAACAAAATCCACTTTTGGCCAGTTCACAGGCTGAAACGCCTTTTGAGACCATAAAAACTGAAAATTAATTTCTAAGGTAGAAAGGTGTTGCAAACATCAAATATTCATGTACATAACATGAACCTTAAAAGTCTGCTATTCTGGGAGACGTTATAGAGGAATATCAAGTAAACTGTGTATTTTACAACAAAATCCACTTTTGGCCTCTTCGCAGGCTGAAACGCCTTTTGAGACCATAAAAAAATGAAATTGTAGCTGCATGGTAGAAAAGTGATGGAAACATCATGTCTTCATGTACATAACATGAACCTTGAAAATTTGCTAATCTGGGAGACGTTATAGAGGAATATCAAGTAAACTGTGTATTTTGCAACAAAATCCACTTTTGGCCAGTTCGCAGGCTGAAACGCCTTTTGAGACCATAAAAACTGAAAATTCATTTCTAAGGTAGGAAGGTGATGCAAACATCAAATATTCATGTACATAACATGAACATTGAAAGTCTGCTATTCTGGGAGACGTTATAGAGGAATATCAAGTAAACTGTGTATTTTGCAACAAAATCCACTTTTGCCCAGTTCGCAGGCTGAAACGCCTTTTGAGACCATAAAAACTGAAAATTCATTTCTAAGGTAGAAAGGTGATGCAAACATCTTGGACTCAATAAGATAACATGGAACTCGAAAGTCTGCTATTCTGGGAGACGTTATAGAGGAATATCAAGTAAACTGTGTATTTTACAACAAAATCCACTTTTGGCCAGTTCACAGGCTGAAACGCCTTTTGAGACCATAAAAACTGAAATTTCATTTCTAAGGTGGACAGGTGGTGCAAACATCAAATATTCATGTACATAACATGAACCTTAAAAGTCTGCTTTTCTGGGAGACGTTATAGAGGAATATCATGTAAACTGTGTATTTTGCAACAAAATCCACTTTTGGCCAGTTCGCAGGCTTAAAAGCCTTTTGAGACCATAAACACTGAAAATTAATTTTTAAGATAGAAAGGTGATGCAAACATCATGTATTCAATAATATAACATGGAACTCGAAAGGCTGCTATTCTGGGAGACGTTATAGAGGAATATCAAGTAAACTGTGTATTTTGCAACAAAATCCACTTTTGCCCAGTTCGCAGGCTGAAACGCCTTTTGAGACCATAAAAACTGAAAATTAATTTCTAAGGTAGAAAGGTGATGCAAACATCAAATATTCATGTACATAACATGAATCTTAAAAGTCTGCTATTCTGGGAGACGTTATAGAGGAATATCAAGTAAACTGTGTATTTTACAACAAAATCCACTTTTGGCCTCTTCGCAGGCTGAAACGCCTTTTGAGACCATAAAAACTGAAAATTCATTTCTAAGGTAGAAAGGTGATGCAAACATCAAATATTCATGTACATAACATGAACATTGAAAGTATGCTATTCTGGGAGACGTTATAGAGGAATATCAAGTAAACTGTGTATTTTGCAACAAAATCCACTTTTGGCCAGTTCGCAGGCTGAAAAGTCTTTTGAGACCATAAAAACTCAAAATTCATTCTTAAGGTAGAAAGGTGATGCAAACATCTTGTATTCAATAATATAACATGGAACTCGAAAGTCTGCTATTCTGGGAGACGTTATAGAGGAATATCAAGTAAACTGTGTATTTTAAAACAAAATCCACTTTTGGCCAGTTCACAGGCTGAAACGCCTTTTGAGACCATAAAAACTGAAAATTAATTTCTAAGGTAGAAAGGTGTTGCAAACATCAAATATTCATGTACATAACATGAACCTTAAAAGTCTGCTATTCTGGGAGACTTTATAGAGGAATATCAAGTAAACTGTGTATTTTACAACAAAATCCACTTTTGGCCTCTTCGCAGGCTGAAACGCCTTTTGAGACCATAAAAAAATGAAATTGTAGCTGCATGGTAGAAAAGTGATGGAAACATCATGTCTTCATGTACATAACATGAACCTTGAAAGTTTGCTATTCTGGGAGACGTTATAGAGGAATATCAAGTAAACTGTGTATTTTGCAACAAAATCCACTTTTGGCCAGTTCGCAGGCTGAAACGCCTTTTGAGACCATAAAAACTGAAAATTCATTTCTAAGGTAGGAAGGTGATGCAAACATCAAATATTCATGTACATAACATGAACATTGAAAGTCTGCTATTCTGGGAGACGTTATAGAGGAATATCAAGTAAACTGTGTATTTTACAACAAAATCCACTTTTGGCCCGTTCGCAAGCTGAAACGCCTTTTGAGACCATAAAAACTGAAAATTCATTTTTAAGGTAGAAAGGTGATGCAAACATCATGTATTCAATAATATAACATGGAACTCGAAAGTATGCTATTCTGGGAGACGTTATAGAGGAATATCAAGTAAACTGTGTATTTTACAACAAAATCCACTTTTGGCCAGTTCACAGGCTGAAACGCCTTTTGAGACCATAAAAACTGAAATTTCATTTCTAAGGTGGACAGGTGGTGCAAACATCAAATATTCATGTACATAACATGAACCTTAAAAGTCTGCTTTTCTGGGAGACGTTATAGAGGAATATCATGTAAACTGTGTATTTTGCAACAAAATCCACTTTTGGCCAGTTCGCAGGCTTAAAAGCCTTTTGAGACCATAAACACTGAAAATTAATTTTTAAGATAGAAAGGTGATGCAAACATCATGTATTCAATAATATAACATGGAACTCGAAAGGCTGCTATTCTGGGAGACGTTATAGAGGAATATCAAGTAAACTGTGTATTTTGCAACAAAATCCACTTTTGCCCAGTTCGCAGGCTGAAACGCCTTTTGAGACCATAAAAACTGAAAATTAATTTCTAAGGTAGAAAGGTGATGCAAACATCAAATATTCATGTACATAACATGAATCTTAAAAGTCTGCTTTTCTGGGAGACGTTATAGAGGAATATCAAGTAAACTGTGTATTTTACAACAAAATCCACTTTTGGCCTGTTCGCAGGCTGAAACGCCTTTTGAGACCATAAAAACTGAAAATTCATTTTTAAGGTAGAAAAGTGATGCAAACATCAAATATTCATGTACATAACATGAACCTTGAAAGTTTGCTATTCTGGGAGACGTTATAGAGGAATATCAAGTAAACTGTGTATTTTGCAACAAAATCCACTTTTGGCCAATTCGCAGGCTGAAAAGCCTTTTGAGACCATAAAACTGAAAATTAATTTTTAAGATAGAAAGGTGATGCAAACATCATGTATTCAATAATATAACATGGAACTCGAAAGTCTGCTATTCTGGGAGACGTTATAGAGGAATATCAAGTAAACTGTGTATTTTACAACAAAATCCACTTTTGGCCAGTTCGCAGGCTGAAACGCCTTTTGAGACCATAAAAACTGAAAATTCATTTCTAAGGTAGAAAGGTGTTGCAAACATCAAATATTCATGTACATAACATGAACCTTAAAAGTCTGCTATTCTGGGAGACGTTATAGAGGAATATCAAGTAAACTGTGTATTTTACAACAAAATCCACTTTTGGCCTCTTCGCAGGCTGAAACGCCTTTTGAGACCATAAAAAAATGAAATTGTAGCTGCATGGTAGAAAAGTGATGGAAACATCATGTCTTCATGTACATAACATGAACCTTGAAAGTTTGCTATTCTGGGAGACGTTATAGAGGAATATCAAGTAAACTGTGTATTTTGCAACAAAATCCACTTTTGGCCAGTTCGCAGGCTGAAACGCCTTTTGAGACCATAAAAACTGAAAATTCATTTTTAAGGTAGAAAGGTGATGCAAACATCAAATATTCATGTACATAACATGAACTTGAAAGTCTGCTATTCTGGGAGACGTTATAGAGGAATATCAAGTAAACTGTGTATTTTACAACAAAATCCACTTTTGGCCTGTTCGCAGGCTGAAACGCCTTTTGAGACCATAAAAACTGAAAATTCATTTCTAAGGTAGAAAGGTGATGCAAACATCATGTATTCAATAATATAACATGGAACTCGAAAGTCTGCTATTCTGGGAGACGTTATAGAGGAATATCAAGTAAACTGTGTATTTTACAACAAAATCCACTTTTGGCCAGTTCACAGGCTGAAACGCCTTTTGAGACCATAAAAACTGAAATTTCATTTCTAAGGTGGACAGGTGGTGCAAACATCAAATATTCATGTACATAACATGAACCTTAAAAGTCTGCTTTTCTGGGAGACGTTATAGAGGAATATCATGTAAACTGTGTATTTTGCAACAAAATCCACTTTTGGCCAGTTCGCAGGCTTAAAAGCCTTTTGAGACCATAAACACTGAAAATTAATTTTTAAGATAGAAAGGTGATGCAAACATCATGTATTCAATAATATAACATGGAACTCGAAAGGATGCTATTCTGGGAGACGTTATAGAGGAATATCAAGTAAACTGTGTATTTTGCAACAAAATCCACTTTTGCCCAGTTCGCAGGCTGAAACGCCTTTTGAGACCATAAAAACTGAAAATTAATTTCTAAGGTAGAAAGGTGATGCAAACATCAAATATTCATGTACATAACATGAATCTTAAAAGTCTGCTATTCTGGGAGACGTTATAGAGGAATATCAAGTAAACTGTGTATTTTACAACAAAATCCACTTTTGGCCTCTTCGCAGGCTGAAACGCCTTTTGAGACCATAAAAACTGAAAATTCATTTCTAAGGTAGAAAGGTGATGCAAACATCAAATATTCATGTACATAACATGAACATTGAAAGTATGCTATTCTGGGAGACGTTATAGAGGAATATCAAGTAAACTGTGTATTTTGCAACAAAATCCACTTTTGGCCAGTTCGCAGGCTGAAAAGTCTTTTGAGACCATAAAAACTCAAAATTCATTCTTAAGGTAGAAAGGTGATGCAAACATCTTGTATTCAATAATATAACATGGAACTCGAAAGTCTGCTATTCTGGGAGACGTTATAGAGGAATATCAAGTAAACTGTGTATTTTAAAACAAAATCCACTTTTGGCCAGTTCACAGGCTGAAACGCCTTTTGAGACCATAAAAACTGAAAATTAATTTCTAAGGTAGAAAGGTGTTGCAAACATCAAATATTCATGTACATAACATGAACCTTAAAAGTCTGCTATTCTGGGAGACTTTATAGAGGAATATCAAGTAAACTGTGTATTTTACAACAAAATCCACTTTTGGCCTCTTCGCAGGCTGAAACGCCTTTTGAGACCATAAAAAAATGAAATTGTAGCTGCATGGTAGAAAAGTGATGGAAACATCATGTCTTCATGTACATAACATGAACCTTGAAAGTTTGCTATTCTGGGAGACGTTATAGAGGAATATCAAGTAAACTGTGTATTTTGCAACAAAATCCACTTTTGGCCAGTTCGCAGGCTGAAACGCCTTTTGAGACCATAAAAACTGAAAATTCATTTCTAAGGTAGGAAGGTGATGCAAACATCAAATATTCATGTACATAACATGAACCTTGAAAGTTTGCTATTCTGGGAGACGTTATAGAGGAATATCAAGTAAACTGTGTATTTTACAACAAAATCCACTTTTGGCCCGTTCGCAGGCTGAAACGCATTTTGAGACCATAAAAACTGAAAATTCATTTCTAAGGTAGGAAGGTGATGCAAACATCAAATATTCATGTACATAACATGAACCTTAAAAGTCTGCTATTCTGGGAGACGTTATAGAGGAATATCAAGTAAACTGTGTATTTTGCAACAAAATCCACTTTTGTCCTATTCGCTGGCTGAAACGCCTTTTGAGACCATAAAAAAATGAAAATGCAGCTGCATGGTAGAAAAGTGATGGAAACATCATGTTTTCATGTACATAACATGAACCGTGAAAGTTTGCTATTCTGGGAGACGTTTCGAGGAATATCAAGTAAACTGTGTATTTTGCAACAAAATCCACTTTTGGCCAATTCGCAGGCTGAAAAGCCTTTTGAGACCATAAAAACTGAAAATTCATTTTTAAGGTAGAAAGGTGATGCAAACATCATGTATTCAATAATATAACATGGAACTCGAAAGTATGCTATTCTGGGAGACGTTATAGAGGAATATCAAGTAAACTGTGTATTTTACAACAAAATCCACTTTTGTCCTCTTCGCAGGCTGAAACGCCTTTTGAGACCATAAAAACTGAAAATTCATTTCTAAGGTAGAAAGGTGATGCAAACATCAAATATTCATGTACATAACATGAACCTTAAAAGTCTGCTATTCTGGGAGACGTTATAGAGGAATATCAAGTAAACTGTGTATTTTGCAACAAAATCCACTTTTGCCCAGTTCGCAGGCTGAAACTCCTTTTGAGACCATAAAAACTGAAAATTCATTTCTAAGGTAGAAAGGTGATGCAAACATCTTGGATTCAATAAGATAACATGGAACTCGAAAGTCTGCTATTCTGGGAGACGTTATAGAGGAATATCAAGTAAACTGTGTATTTTACAACAAAATCCACTTTTGGCCAGTTCACAGGCTGAAACGCCTTTTGAGACCATAAAAACTGAAATTTCATTTCTAAGGTGGACAGGTGGTGCAAACATCAAATATTCATGTACATAACATGAACCTTAAAAGTCTTCTTTTCTGGGAGACGTTATAGAGGAATATCATGTAAACTGTGTATTTTGCAACAAAATCCACTTTTGGCCAGTTCGCAGGCTTAAAAGCCTTTTGAGACCATAAACACTGAAAATTAATTTTTAAGATAGAAAGGTGATGCAAACATCATGTATTCAATAATATAACATGGAACTCGAAAGGCTGCTATTCTGGGAGACGTTATAGAGGAATATCAAGTAAACTGTGTATTTTGCAACAAAATCCACTTTTGCCCAGTTCGCAGGCTGAAACGCCTTTTGAGACCATAAAAACTGAAAATTCATTTCTAAGGTAGAAAGGTGATGCAAACATCAAATATTCATGTACATAACATGAATCTTAAAAGTCTGCTATTCTGGGAGACGTTATAGAGGAATATCAAGTAAACTGTGTATTTTTCAACAAAATCCACTTTTGGCCTCGACCCAGCCGAAATGTCTTTTCAGACCATAAATACTGAAAATGCAGCTTTAAGGCAGAAAAATGATGAGAAAATCATGTATTCATGAAATTAACATGAAACGTGAGAGTCTGCTGTTCTGGGACAATGTTTTGAGGAAAATCAAGTAAACTGTGTATTTTTCAACAAAATCCACTTTTGGCCTCTTGCCAGCCGAAACGTCTTTTAAGACCATAAATACTGAAAATGCAGCTTTAAGGCAGAAAAGTGATGAAAACATCATGTATTCATGAAATTAACATGAAACTTGAGAGTCTGCTGTTCTGGGACAATGTTATGAGGCAAATCAAGTAAACTGTGTATTTTTCAACAAAATCCACTTTTGGCCTCATGCCAGAAGAAACGTCTTTTAAGAGCATACAACGTGGAAATACAGCTTTGAGACAGAAAAGTGATGAGAACATCATGTATTCATGAAATTAATTTGAAACTTGAGAATCTGCTGTTCTGGGACTATTTTTTGAGGAAAATATATTAAACTGTGTATTTTTCAACAAAATCCACTTTTGGCCTCATGCCAGCCGAAACGTCTTTTAAGAGCATACAACTTGGAAATGCAGCTTTTAGGCAGAAAAGTGATGAGAACATCATGTATTCATGAAATTAATTTGAACCTTGAGAGTCTGCTGTTCTGGGACAATGTTTTGAGGAAAATCAAGTAAACTGTGTATTTTTCAACAAAATCCACTTTTGGCCTCATTCAGCTGAAACGTCTTTTAAGAGCATACAAAGTGGAAGTGCAGCTTTAAGGCAGAAAAGTGATGAGAACATCATGTATTCATGAAATTAATTTGAACCTTGAGAGTCTGTTTTTGGGACAATGTTTTGAGGAAAATAAAGTAAACTGTGTATTTTTCAACAAAATCCACTTTTGGCCTCGGCCAACCCGAAATGTCTTTTCAGACCATGAATACTGAAAATGCAGCTTTAAGGCAGAAAAATGATGAGAACGTCATGTATTCATGAAATTAACATGAAACGTGAGAGTCTGCTGTACTGGGACTATTTTTTGAGGAAAATCAAGTAAACTGTGTATTTTTCAACAAAATCCACTTTTGGCCTCATGCCAACCGAAGCGTCTTTTAAGGCGTACAACGTGGAAATGAAGCTTTAAGGCAGAAAAGTGATGAAAACATCAAGTATTCATGAAATCAACATGACAAGTGAAAGTCTGCTGTTCTGGGACAATGTTTTGAGGAAAATCAAGTAAACTGTGTATTTTTCAACAAAATCCACTTTTGGCCTCTTCTCAGCCGAAACGTCTTTTAAGAGCATACAACTTGGAAATGCAGCTTTAAGGCAGAATAGTCATGAAAACGTCATGTATTCATGAAATTAACATGAAACTTGAGAGTCCGCTGTTGAGAGACAATGTTATGAGGCAAATCAAGTAAACTTTGTATTTTTCAACAAAATCCACTTTTGGCCTCTTGCCAGCCGAAATGTCTTTTCAGACCATGAATACTGAAAATGCAGCTTTAAGGCAGAAAAATGATGAGAACGTCATGTATTCATGAAATTAACATGAAACGTGAGAGTCTGTTGTACTGGGACTATTTTTTGAGGAAAATCAAGTAAACTGTGTATTTTTCAACAAAATCCACTTTTGGCCTCATGCCAGAAGAAACGTCTTTTAAGAGCATACAACGTGGAAATGAAGCTTTAAGGCAGAAAAGTGATGAAAACATCAAGTATTCATGAAATCAACATGACAATTGAAAGTCTGCTGTTCTGGGACAATGTTTTGAGGAAAATCAAGTAAACTGTGTATTTTTCAACAAAATACACTTTTGGCCTCATGCCAGCCTAAAGGTCTTTTAAGAGCATACAACGTGTAAATGCAGCTTTACGGCAGAAAAGTGATGAAAACATAAAGTATTCATGAAATCAACATGACACTTGAGAGTCTGCTGTTCTGGGACAATGTTTTGAGGAAAATCAAGTAAATTGTGTATTTTTCAAACAAATCCACTTTTGGCCTCTTGCCAGCCGAAACGTCGTTTCAGACCATGAATACTGAAAATGCAGCTTTAAGGCAGAAAAGTGATGAGAACATCATGTATTCATGAAATTAACATGAAAGTTGAGAGTCTGCTGTTCTGGGACAATGTTTTGAGGAAAATCAAGTAAACTGTGTATTTTTCAACAAAATCCACTTTTGGCCTCATGCCAGCCTAAAGGTCTTTTAAGAGCATACAACGTGTAAATGAAGCTTTAAGGCAGAAAAGTGATGAAAACACCAAGTATTAATGAAATTAACATGACACTTTAGAGTCTGCTGTTCTGGGACAATGTTTTGAGGAAAATCGAGTAAACTGTGTATTTTTCAACAAAATCCACTTTTGATCTCTTGCCAGCCGAAACGTCTTTTAAGAGCATACAATGTGGAAATGCAGCTTTAAAGGCAGAAAAGTGATGAAAACGTCACGTATTCATTAAATTAACTTGAAACTTGAGTCTGCTGTTCTGGGACAATGTTTTGAGGAAAATAAAGTAAACTGTGTATTTTTCAACAAAATCCACTTTTGGCCTCTTCCCAGCCGAAACGTCTTTTAAGAGCATACAACATGGAAACGCAGCTTTAAGGCAGAAAAGTGATGAGAACATCATGTATTCATGAAATTAATTTGAAACTTGAGAGTCTGCTGTTCTGGGAAAATATTTTGAGGAAAATCAAGCAAATTGTGTATTTTTCAACAAAATCCACTTTTGGCCTCTTCCCAGCCTAAACGTCTTTTAAGAGCATACAACGTGGAAATGCAGCTTTAAGGCAGAAAAGTGATGCGAACATCATATATTCATGAAATTAATTTGAACCTTGAGAGTCTGCTGTTCTGGGACAATGTTTTGAGGAAAATCAAGTAAATTGTGTATTTTTCAAACAAATCCACTTTTGGCCTCTTGCCAGCCAAAACGTCTTTTCAGACCATGAATACTGAAAATGCAGCTTTAAGGCAGAAAAATGATGAGAAAATCATGTATTCATGAAATTAACATGAAACGTGAGAGTCTGCTGTTCTGGGACAATGTTTTGAGGAAAATCAAGTAAACTGTGTATTTTTCAACAATATCCACTTTTGGCCTCTTCTCAGCCGAAACGTCTTTTAAGAGCATAAAACGTGGAAATAATGCTTTAAGGCAGAATAGTCATGAAAACGTCATGTATTCATGAAATTAACATGAAACTTGAGAGTCCGCTGTTGAGGGACAATGTTATGAGGCAAATCAAGTAAACTGTGTATTTTTCAACAAAATCCACTTTTGGCCTCATGCCAGAAGAAACGTCTTTTAAGAGCATACAACGTGGAAATACAGCTTTGAGACAGAAAAGTGATGAGAACATCATGTATTCATGAAATTAATTTGAAACTTGAGAGTCTGCTGTTCTGGGACTATTTTTTGAGGAAAATATATTAAACTGTGTATTTTTCAACAAAATCCACTTTTGGCCTCATGCCAGCCGAAAAGTCTTTTAAGAGCATACAACTTGGAAATGCAGCTTTTAGGCAGAAAAGTGATGAGAACATCATGTATTCATGAAATTAATTTGAACCTTGAGAGTCTGCTGTTCTGGGACAATGTTTTTAGGAAAATCAAGTAAACTGTGTATTTTTTAACAAAATCCACTTTTGGCCTCATTCCAGCTGAAACGTCTTTTAAGAGCATACAAAGTGGAAATGCAGCTTTAAGGCAGAAAACTGATGAGAAAATCATGTATTCATGAAATTAACATGAAACGTCAGAGTCTGCTGTTCTGGGACAATGTTTTGAGGAAAATCAAGTAAACTGTGTATTTTTCAACAAAATCCACTTTTGGCCTCATGCCAGCCTAAAGGTCTTTTAAGAGCATACAACGTGTAAATGCAGCTTTAAGGCAGAATAGTCATGAAAACGTCATGTATTCATGAAATTAACATGAAACTTGAGAGTCCGCTGTTGAGGGACAATGTTATGAGGAAAATCAATTAAACTGTGTATTTTTCACAAAAATCCACTTTTGGCCTCATGCCAGCCGAAATGTCTTTTAAGAGCATACAACGTGGAAATGAAGCTTTACGGCAGAAAAGTGATGAAAACATAAAGTATTCATGAAATCAACATGACACTTGAAAGTCTGCTGTACTGGGACTATTTTTTGAGGAAAATATATTAAACTGTGTATTTTTCAACAAAATCCACTTTTGGCCTCATTCCAGCTGAAACGTCTTTTTAGAGCATACAAAGTGGAAATGCAGCTTTAAGGCAGAAAAGTGATGAGAACATCATGTATTCATGAAATTAATTTGAACCTTGAGAGTCTGCTGTTCTGGGACAATGTTTTGAGGAAAATCAAGTAAATTGTGTATTTTTCAAACAAATCCACTTTTGGCCTCTTGCCAGCCGAAAAGTCTTTTCAGACCATGAATACTGAAAATGCTGCTTTAAGGCAGAAAAGTGATGAGAACATCATGTATTCATGAAATTAACATGAAACGTGAGTGTCTGCTGTACTGGCATTATTTTTTGAGGAAAATCAAGTAAACTGTGTATTTTTCAACAAAATCCACTTTTGGCCTCATGCCAGCCTAAAGGTCTTTTAAGAGCATACAACGTGGAAATGCAGCTTTAAAGGCAGAAAAGTGATGAGAACATCATGTATTCATGAAATTTATTTGAACCTTGAGAGTCTGCTATTCTGGGACAATGTTTTGAGGAAAATCAAGTAAATTGTGTATTTTTCAAACAAATCCACTTTTGGCCTCTTGCAAGCCGAAACGTCTTTTCAGACCATGAATACTGAAAATGCAGCTTTAAGGCAGAAAAATGATGAGAACGTCATGTATTCATGAAATTAACATGAAACGTGAGAGTCTGCTGTACTGGGACTATTTTTTGAGGAAAATCAATTAAACTGTGTATTTTTCAACATAATCCACTTTTGGCCTCATGCCAACCGAAACGTCTTTTAAGAGCGTACAACGTGGAAATGAAGCTTTAAGGCAGAGAAGTGATGAAAACATCAAGTATTCATGAAATCAACATGACAATTGAAAGTCTGCTGTTCTGGGACAATGTTTTGAGGAAAATCAAGTAAACTGTGTATTTTTCAACAAAATCCACTTTTGGCCTCTTCTCAGCCGAAACGTCTTTTAAGAGCATACAACTTGGAAATGCAGCTTTAAGGCAGAATAGTCATGAAAACGTCATGTATTCATGAAATTAACATGAAACTTGAGAGTCCGCTGTTGAGGGACAATGTTATGAGGCAAATCAAGTAAACTTTGTATTTTTCAACAAAATCCACTTTTGGCCTCTTGCCAGCCGAAATGTCTTTTCAGACCATGAATACTGAAAATGCAGCTTTAAGGCAGAAAAATGATGAGAACGTCATGTATTCATGACATTAACATGAAACGTGAGAGTCTGCTGTACTGGGACTATTTTTTGAGAAAAATCAAGTAAACTGTGTATTTTTCAACAAAATCCACTTTTGGCCTCATGCCAGAAGAAACGTCTTTTAAGAGCGTACAACGTGGAAATGAAGCTTTAAGGCAGAAAAGTGATGAAAACATCAAGTATTCATGAAATCAACATGACAATTGAAAGTCTGCTGTTCTGGGACAATGTTTTGAGGAAAATCAAGTAAACTGTGTATTTTTCAACAAAATCCACTTTTGGCCTCTTCTCAGCCGAAACGTCTTTTAAGAGCATACAACGTGGAAATGCAGCTTTAAGGCAGAATAGTCATAAAAACGTCATGTATTCATGAAATTAACATGAAACTTGAGAGTCCGCTGTTGAGGGACAATGTTATGAGGCAAATCAAGTAAACTTTGTATTTTTCAACAAAATCCACTTTTGGCCTCTTGCCAGCCGAAACGTCTTTTAAGATTATACAACTTGGAAATGCAGCTTTTGGGCAGAAAAGTGATGAGAACATCATGTATTCATGAAATTAATTTGAACCTTGAGAGTCTGCTGTTCTGGGACAATGTTTTTAGGAAAATCAAGTAAACTGTGTATTTTTTAACAAAATCCACTTTTGGCCTCATTCCAGCTGAAACGTCTTTTAAGAGCATACAAAGTGGAAGTGCAGCTTTAAGGCAGAAAAGTGATGAGAACATCATGTATTCATGAAATTAATTTGAACCTTGAGAGTCTGCTGTTTTGGGACAATGTTTTGAGGAAAATAAAGTAAACTGTGTATTTTTCAACAAAATCCACTTTTGGCCTCGACCCAGCCGAAATGTCTTTTCAGACCATGAATACTGAAAATGTAGCTTTAAGGCAGAAAAATGATGAGAAAATCATGTATTCATGAAATTAACATGAAACGTCAGAGTCTGCTGTTCTGAGACAATGTTTTGAGGAAAATCAAGTAAACTGTGTATTTTTCAACAAAATACACTTTTGGCCTCATGCCAGCCTAAAGGTCTTTTAAGAGCATACAACGTGTAAATGCAGCTTTACGGCAGAAAAGTGATGAAAACATAAAGTATTCATGAAATCAACATGACACTTGAGAGTCTGCTGTTCTGGGACAATGTTTTGAGGAAAATCAAGTAAATTGTGTATTTTTCAAACAAATCCACTTTTGGCCTCGACCCAGCCGAAATGTCTTTTCAGACCATGAATACTGAAAATGCAGCTTTAAGGCAGAAAAGTGATGAGAACATCATGTATTCATGAAATTAACATGAAACGTGAGTGTCTGCTGTACTGGGATTATTTTTTGAGGACAATCAAGTAAACTGTATTTTTCAACAAAATCCACTTTTGGCCTCATGCCAGCCTAAAGGTCTTTTATGAGCATACAACGTGTAAATGAAGCTTTAAGGCAGAAAAGTGATGAAAACATCAAGTATTAATGTAATTAACATGACACTTGAGAGTCTGCTGTTCTGGGACAATGTTTTGAGGAAAATCGAGTAAACTGTGTATTTTTCACCAAAATCCACTTTTGATCTCTTGCCAGCCGAAACGTCTTTTAAGAACATACAACGTGGAAATGCAGCTTTAAAGGCAGAAAAGTGATGAAAAAGTCACGTATTCATTAAATTAACTTGAAACTTGAGTCTGCTGTTCTGGGACAATGTTTTGAGGAAAATAAAGTAAACTGTGTATTTTTCAACAAAATTCACTTTTGGACTCGACCCAGCCGAAATGTCTTTTCAGACCATGAATACTGAAAATGCAGCTTTAAGGCAGAAAAGTGATGAGAACATCATGTATTCATGAAATTAACATGAAACGTGAGAGTCTGCTGTTCTGGGACAATGTTTTGAGGAAAATCAAGTAAACTGTGTATTTTTCAACAAAATCCACTTTTGGCCACATGCCAGCCTAAACGTCTTTTAAGAGCATACAACGTGGAAATGAAGCTTTACGGCAGAAAAGTGATGAAAACATAAAGTATTCATGAAATCAACATGACACTTGAGAGTCCGCTGTTGAGGGACAATGTTTTGAGGAAAATCAAGTAAATTGTGTATTTTTCAAACAAATCCACTTTTGGCCTCTTGCCAGCCGAAACGTCTTTTCAGACCATGAATACTGAAAATGCTGCTTTAAGGCAGAAAAGTGATGAGAACATCATGTATTCATGAAATTAACATGAAACGTGAGTGTCTGCTGTACTGGCATTATTTTTTGAGGAAAATCAAGTAAACTGTGTATTTTTCAACAAAATCCACTTTTGGCCTCATGCCAGCCTAAAGGTCTTTTAAGAGCATACAACATGTAAATGAAGCTTTAAGGCAGAAAAGTGATGAAAACATCAAGTATTAATGAAATTAACATGACACTTGAGAGTCTGCTGTTCTGGGACAATGTTTTTAGGAAAATCGAGTAAACTGTGTATTTTTCACAAAAATCCACTTTTGATCTCTTGCCAGCCGAAACGTCTTTTAAGAGCATACAACGTGGAAATGCAGCTTTAAAGGCAGAAAAGTGATGAAAACGTCACGTATTCATTAAATTAACTTGAAACTTGAGGTCTGCTGTTCTGGGACAATGTTTTGAGGAAAATCAAGTAAATTGTGTATTTTTCAAACAAATCCACTTTTGGCCTCTTGCCAGCCGAAACGTCTTTTCAGACCATGAATACTGAAAATGCAGCTTTAAGGCAGAAAAATGATGAGAACATCATGTATTCATGAAATTAACATGAAACGTGAGAGTCTGCTGTACTGGGACTATTTTTTGAGGAAAATCAAGTAAACTGTGTATTTTTCAACAAAATCCACTTTTGGCCTCATGCCAGCCGAAACGTCTTTTAAGAGCATACAACGTGGAAATGCAGCTTTAAAGGCAGAAAAGTGATGAGAACATCATGTATTCATGAAATTAATTTGAACCTTGAGAGTCTGCTGTTCTGGGACAATGTTTTGAGGAAAATCAAGTAAATTGTGTATTTTTCAAACAAATCCACTTTTGGCCTCTTGCCAGCCAAAACGTCTTTTCAGACCATGAATACTGAAAATGCAGCTTTAAGGCAGAAAAATGATGAGAACGTCATGTATTCATGACATTAACATGAAACGTGAGTCTGCTGTACTGGGACTATTTTTTGAGGAAAATCAAGTAAACTGTGTATTTTTCAACAAAATCCACTTTTGGCCTCATGTCAACCGAAACGTCTTTTAAGAGCGTACAACGTGGAAATGAAGCTTTAAGGCAGAAAAGTGATGAAAACATCAAGTATTCATGAAATCAACATGACAATTGAAAGTCTGCTGTTCTGGGACAATGTTTTGAGGAAAATCAAGTAAACTGTGTATTTTTCAACAAAATCCACTTTTGGCCTCTTCTCAGCCGAAACGTCTTTTAAGAGCATACAACTTGGAAATGCAGCTTTAAGGCAGAATAGTCATGAAAACGTCATGTATTCATGAAATTAACATGAAACTTGAGAGTCCGCTGTTGAGGGACAATGTTATGAGGCAAATCAAGTAAACTTTGTATTTTTCAACAAAATCCACTTTTGGCCTCATGCCAGCCGAAACGTCTTTTCAGACCATGAATACTGAAAATGCAGCTTTAAGGCAGAAAAATTATGAGAACGTCATGTATTCATGAAATTAACATGAAACGTGAGAGTCTGCTGTACTGGGACTATTTTTTGAGGAAAATCAAGTAAACTGTGTATTTTTCAACAAAATCCACTTTTGGCCTCATGCCAGAAGAAACGTCTTTTAAGAGCGTACAACGTGGAAATGAAGCTTTAAGGCAGAAAAGTGATGAAAACATCAAGTATTCATGAAATCAACATGACAATTGAAAGTCTGCTGTTCTGGGACAATGTTTTGAGGAAAATCAAGTAAACTGTGTATTTTTAAACAAAATCCACTTTTGGCCTCTTCTCAGCCGAAACGTCTTTTAAGAGCATACAACGTGGAAATGCAGCTTTAAGGCAGAATAGTCATGAAAACGTCATGTATTCATGAAATTAACATGAAACTTGAGAGTCCGCTGTTGAGGGACAATGTTATGAGGCAAATCAAGTAAACTTTGTATTTTTCAACAAAATCCACTTTTGGCCTCTTGCCAGCCGAAACGTCTTTTAAGAGCATACAACTTGGAAATGCAGCTTTTAGGCAGAAAAGTGATGAGAACATCATGTATTCATGAAATTAATTTGAACCTTGAGAGTCTGCTGTTCTGGGACAATGTTTTGAGGAAAATCAAGTAAACTGTGTATTTTTCAACAAAATCCACTTTTGGCCTCATGCCAGCCTAAAGGTCTTTTAAGAGCATACAACGTGTAAATGCAGCTTTAAGGCAGAATAGTCATGAAAACGTCATGTATTCATGAAATTAACATGAAACTTGAGAGTCCGCTGTTGAGGGACAATGTTATGAGGAAAATCAATTAAACTGTGTATTTTTCACAAAAATCCACTTTTGGCCTCATGCCAGCCGAAATGTCTTTTAAGAGCATACAACGTGGAAATGAAGCTTTACGGCAGAAAAGTGATGAAAACATAAAGTATTCATGAAATCAACATGACACTTGAAAGTCTGCTGTAGTGGGACTATTTTTTGAGGAAAATATATTAAACTGTGTATTTTTCAACAAAATCCACTTTTGGCCTCATTCCAGCTGAAACGTCTTTTAAGAGCATACAAAGTGGAAATGCAGCTTTAAGGCAGAAAAGTGATGAGAACACCATGTATTCATGAAATTAATTTGAACCTTGAGAGTCTGCTGTTCTGGGACAATGTTTTGAGGAAAATCAAGTAAATTGTGTATTTTTCAAACAAATCCACTTTTGGCCTCTTGCCAGCCGAAATGTCTTTTCAGACCATAAATACTGAAAATGCAGCTTTAAGGCAGAATAATGATGAGAACATCATGTATTCATGAAATTAACATGAAACGTCAGAGTCTGCTGTTCTGGGACAATGTTTTGAGGAAAATCAAGTAAACTGTGTATTTTTCACCAAAATCCACTTTTGATCTCTTGCCAGCCGAAACGTCTTTTAAGAGCATACAACGTGGAAATGAAGCTTTACGGCATAAAAGTGATGAAAACATCAAGTATTCATGAAATCAACATGACACTTGAAAGTCTGCTGTACTGGGACTATTTTTTGAGGAAAATATATTAAACTGTGTATATTTCAACAAAATCCACTTTTGGTCTCATGCCAGCCGAAACGTCTTTTAAGAGCATACAACTTGGAAATGCAGCTTTTAGGCAGAAAAGTGATGAGAACATCATGTATTCATGAAATTAATTTGAACCTTGAGAGTCTGCTGTTCTGGGACAATGTTTTGAGGAAAATCAAGTAAACTGTGTATTTTTTAACAAAATCCACTTTTGGCCTCATGCCAGACTAAATGTCTTTTAAGAGCATACAACGTGTAAATGAAGCTTTAAGGCAGAAGTGATGAAAACATCAAGTATTAATGAAATTAACATGACACTTGAGAGTCTGCTGTTCTGGGACAATGTTTTGAGGAAAATCAAGTAAACTGTGTATTTTTCAACAAAATCCACTTTTGGCCTCTTGCCAGCCGAAACGTCTTTTAAGAGCATACATACTGGAAATGCAGCTTTAGCTTTAATTTTATGGTCTCAAAAGGTTGAGACCATAAATGAAAATGCAGCCATGGTAAGTGATGGAAACATCATGTATTCATGTATATCATGAACTTGAAAGTTTGCTATTCTGGGAGACGTTACAGAGGAATATCAAGTAAACTGTGTATTTTGCAACAAAATCCACTTTTGGCCAGTTCGCAGGCTGAAACGCCTTTTGAGACCATAAAAACTGAAAATTCATTTCTAAGGTAGGAAGGTGATGCAAACATCAAATATTCATGTACATAACATGAACATTGAAAGTCTGCTATTCTGGGAGACGTTATAGAGGAATATCAAGTAAACTGTGTATTTTGCAACAAAATCCACTTTTGCCCAGTTCGCAGGCTGAAACGCCTTTTGAGACCATAAAAACTGAAAATTCATTTCTAAGGTAGAAAGGTGATGCAAACATCTTGGATTCAATAGATAACATGGAACTCGAAAGTCTGCTATTCTGGGAGACGTTATAGAGGAATATCAAGTAAACTGTGTATTTTAAAACAAAATCCACTTTTGGCCAGTTCACAGGCTGAAACGCCTTTTGAGACCATAAAAACTGAAAATTAATTTCTAAGGTAGAAAGGTGTTGCAAACATCAAATATTCATGTACATAACATGAACCTTAAAAGTCTGCTATTCTGGGAGACGTTATAGAGGAATATCATGTAAACTGTGTATTTTGCAACAAAATCCACTTTTGGCCAGTTCGCAGGCTGAAAAGCCTTTTGAGACCATAAAAACTGAAAATTCATTTCTAAGGTAGGAAGGTGATGCAAACATCATATATTCATGTACATAACATGAACATTGAAAGTCTGCTATTCTGGGAGACGTTATAGAGGAATATCAAGTAAACTGTGTATTTTACAACAAAATCCACTTTTGGACCGTTCGCAGGCTGAAACGCATTTTGAGACCATAAAAACTGAAAATTCATTTCTAAGGTAGGAAGGTGATGCAAACATCAAATATTCATGTACATAACATGAACCTTAAAAGTCTGCTATTCTGGGAGACGTTATAGAGGAATATCAAGTAAACTGTGTATTTTGCAACAAAATCCACTTTTGTCCTATTCGCTGGCTGAAACGCCTTTTGAGACCATAAAAAAATGAAATTGTAGCTGCATGGTAGAAAAGTGATGGAAACATCATGTCTTCATGTACATAACATGAACCTTGAAAGTTTGCTATTCTGGGAGACGTTATAGAGGAATATCAAGTAAACTGTGTATTTTGCAACAAAATCCACTTTTGGCCAATTCGCAGGCTGAAAAGCCTTTTGAGACCATAAAAACTGAAAAATCATTTTTAAGGTAGAAAGGTGATGCAAAAATCTTGTATTCAATAATATAACATGGAACTCGAAAGTCTGCTATTCTGGGAGACGTTATAGAGGAATATCAAGTAAACTGTGTATTTTGCAACAAAATCCACTTTTGTCCTCTACGCAGGCTGAAACGCCTTTTGAGACCATAAAAAAATGAAATTGTAGATGCATGGTAGAAAAGTGATGGAAACATCATGTCTTCATGTACATAACATGAATCTTGAAAGTTTGCTATTCTGGGAGACGTTATAGAGGAATATCAAGTAAACTGTGTATTTTACAACAAAATCCACTTTTGGCCTCTTCGCAGGCTGAAACGCCTTTTGAGACCATAAAAACTGAAAATTCATTTCTAAGGTAGAAAGGTGATGCAAACATCAAATATTCATGTACATAACATGAACATTGAAAGTATGCTATTCTGGGAGACGTTATAGAGGAATATCAAGTAAACTGTGTATTTTGCAACAAAATCCACTTTTGGCCAGTTCGCAGGCTGAAAAGTCTTTTGAGACCATAAAAACTCAAAATTCATTCTTAAGGTAGAAAGGTGATGCAAACATCTTGTATTCAATAATATAACATGGAACTCGAAAGTCTGCTATTCTGGGAGACGTTATAGAGGAATATCAAGTAAACTGTGTATTTTAAAACAAAATCCACTTTTGGCCAGTTCACAGGCTGAAACGCCTTTTGAGACCATAAAAACTGAAAATTAATTTCTAAGGTAGAAAGGTGTTGCAAACATCAAATATTCATGTACATAACATGAACCTTAAAAGTCTGCTATTCTGGGAGACGTTATAGAGGAATATCAAGTAAACTGTGTATTTTACAACAAAATCCACTTTTGGCCTCTTCGCAGGCTGAAACGCCTTTTGAGACCATAAAAAAATGAAATTGTAGCTGCATGGTAGAAAAGTGATGGAAACATCATGTCTTCATGTACATAACATGAACCTTGAAAGTTTGCTATTCTGGGAGACGTTATAGAGGAATATCAAGTAAACTGTGTATTTTGCAACAAAATCCACTTTTGGCCTGTTCGCAGGCTGAAACGCCTTTTGAGACCATAAAAACTGAAAATTCATTTCTAAGGTAGAAAGGTGATGGAAACATCAAATATTCATGTACATAACATGAACCTTGAAAGTCTGCTATTCTGGGAGACGTTATAGAGGAATATCAAGTAAACTGTGTATTTTACAACAAAATCCACTTTTGGCCCGTTCGCAGGCTGAAACGCATTTTGAGACCATAAAAACTGAAAATTCATTTCTAAGGTAGGAAGGTGATGCAAACATCAAATATTCATGTACATAACATGAACCTTAAAAGTCTGCTATTCTGGGAGACGTTATAGAGGAATATCAAGTAAACTGTGTATTTTGCAACAAAATCCACTTTTGGCCAGTTCGCAGGCTGAAACGCCTTTTGAGACCATAAAAACTGAAAATTCATTTCTAAGGTAGAAAGGTGATGCAAACATCTTGGATTCAATAAGATAACATGGAACTCGAAAGTCTGCTATTCTGGGAGACGTTATAGAGGAATATCAAGTAAACTGTGTATTTTACAACAAAATCCACTTTTGGCCAGTTCACAGGCTGAAACGCCTTTTGAGACCATAAAAACTGAAATTTCATTTCTAAGGTGGACAGGTGGTGCAAACATCAAATATTCATGTACATAACATGAACCTTAAAAGTCTGCTTTTCTGGGAGACGTTATAGAGGAATATCATGTAAACTGTGTATTTTGCAACAAAATCCACTTTTGGCCAGTTCGCAGGCTTAAAAGCCTTTTGAGACCATAAACACTGAAAATTAATTTTTAAGATAGAAAGGTGATGCAAACATCATGTATTCAATAATATAACATGGAACTCGAAAGGATGCTATTCTGGGAGACGTTATAGAGGAATATCAAGTAAACTGTGTATTTTGCAACAAAATCCACTTTTGCCCAGTTCGCAGGCTGAAACGCCTTTTGAGACCATAAAAACTGAAAATTAATTTCTAAGGTAGAAAGGTGATGCAAACATCAAATATTCATGTACATAACATGAATCTTAAAAGTCTGCTATTCTGGGAGACGTTATAGAGGAATATCAAGTAAACTGTGTATTTTACAACAAAATCCACTTTTGGCCTCTTCGCAGGCTGAAACGCCTTTTGAGACCATAAAAACTGAAAATTCATTTCTAAGGTAGAAAGGTGATGCAAACATCAAATATTCATGTACATAACATGAACATTGAAAGTATGCTATTCTGGGAGACGTTATAGAGGAATATCAAGTAAACTGTGTATTTTGCAACAAAATCCACTTTTGGCCAGTTCGCAGGCTGAAAAGTCTTTTGAGACCATAAAAACTCAAAATTCATTCTTAAGGTAGAAAGGTGATGCAAACATCTTGTATTCAATAATATAACATGGAACTCGAAAGTCTGCTATTCTGGGAGACGTTATAGAGGAATATCAAGTAAACTGTGTATTTTAAAACAAAATCCACTTTTGGCCAGTTCACAGGCTGAAACGCCTTTTGAGACCATAAAAACTGAAAATTAATTTCTAAGGTAGAAAGGTGTTGCAAACATCAAATATTCATGTACATAACATGAACCTTAAAAGTCTGCTATTCTGGGAGACTTTATAGAGGAATATCAAGTAAACTGTGTATTTTACAACAAAATCCACTTTTGGCCTCTTCGCAGGCTGAAACGCCTTTTGAGACCATAAAAAAATGAAATTGTAGCTGCATGGTAGAAAAGTGATGGAAACATCATGTATTCATGTACATAACATGAACCTTGAAAGTTTGCTATTCTGGGAGACGTTATAGAGGAATATCAAGTAAACTGTGTATTTTGCAACAAAATCCACTTTTGGCCAGTTCGCAGGCTGAAACGCCTTTTGAGACCATAAAAACTGAAAATTCATTTCTAAGGTAGGAAGGTGATGCAAACATCAAATATTCATGTACATAACATGAACATTGAAAGTCTGCTATTCTGGGAGACGTTATAGAGGAATATCAAGTAAACTGTGTATTTTACAACAAAATCCACTTTTGGCCCGTTCGCAGGCTGAAACGCATTTTGAGACCATAAAAACTGAAAATTCATTTCTAAGGTAGGAAGGTGATGCAAACATCAAATATTCATGTACATAACATGAACCTTAAAAGTCTGCTATTCTGGGAGACGTTATAGAGGAATATCAAGTAAACTGTGTATTTTGCAACAAAATCCACTTTTGTCCTATTCGCTGGCTGAAACGCCTTTTGAGACCATAAAAAAATGAAAATGCAGCTGCATGGTAGAAAAGTGATGGAAACATCATGTTTTCATGTACATAACATGAACCGTGAAAGTTTGCTATTCTGGGAGACGTTTCGAGGAATATCAAGTAAACTGTGTATTTTGCAACAAAATCCACTTTTGGCCAATTCGCAGGCTGAAAAGCCTTTTGAGACCATAAAAACTGAAAATTCATTTTTAAGGTAGAAAGGTGATGCAAACATCATGTATTCAATAATATAACATGGAACTCGAAAGTATGCTATTCTGGGAGACGTTATAGAGGAATATCAAGTAAACTGTGTATTTTACAACAAAATCCACTTTTGGCCTCTTCCTAGGCTGAAACGCCTTTTGAGACCATAAAAACTGAAAATTCATTTCTAAGGTAGAAAGGTGATGCAAACATCAAATATTCATGTACATAACATGAACCTTAAAAGTCTGCTATTCTGGGAGACGTTATAGAGGAATATCAAGTAAACTGTGTATTTTGCAACAAAATCCACTTTTGCCCAGTTCGCAGGCTGAAACTCCTTTTGAGACCATAAAAACTGAAAATTCATTTCTAAGGTAGAAAGGTGATGCAAACATCTTGGATTCAATAAGATAACATGGAACTCGAAAGTCTGCTATTCTGGGAGACGTTATAGAGGAATATCAAGTAAACTGTGTATTTTACAACAAAATCCACTTTTGGCCAGTTCACAGGCTGAAACGCCTTTTGAGACCATAAAAACTGAAATTTCATTTCTAAGGTGGACAGGTGGTGCAAACATCAAATATTCATGTACATAACATGAACCTTAAAAGTCTGCTTTTCTGGGAGACGTTATAGAGGAATATCATGTAAACTGTGTATTTTGCAACAAAATCCACTTTTGGCCAGTTCGCAGGCTTAAAAGCCTTTTGAGACCATAAACACTGAAAATTAATTTTTAAGATAGAAAGGTGATGCAAACATCATGTATTCAATAATATAACATGGAACTCGAAAGGCTGCTATTCTGGGAGACGTTATAGAGGAATATCAAGTAAACTGTGTATTTTGCAACAAAATCCACTTTTGCCCAGTTCGCAGGCTGAAACGCCTTTTGAGACCATAAAAACTGAAAATTAATTTCTAAGGTAGAAAGGTGATGCAAACATCAAATATTCATGTACATAACATGAATCTTAAAAGTCTGCTATTCTGGGAGACGTTATAGAGGAATATCAAGTAAACTGTGTATTTTTCAACAAAATCCACTTTTGGCCTCGACCCAGCCGAAATGTCTTTTCAGACCATAAATACTGAAAATGCAGCTTTAAGGCAGAATAGTCATGAAAACGTCATGTATTCATGAAATTAACATGAAACTTGAGAGTCCGCTGTTGAGGGACAATGTTATGAGGCAAATCAAGTAAACTGTGTATTTTTCAACAAAATCCACTTTTGGCCTCATGCCAGAAGAAACGTCTTTTAAGAGCATACAACGTGGAAATACAGCTTTGAGACAGAAAAGTGATGAGAACATCATGTATTCATGAAATTAATTTGAAACTTGAGAATCTGCTGTTCTGGGACTATTTTTTGAGGAAAATATATTAAACTGTGTATTTTTCAACAAAATCCACTTTTGGCCTCATGCCAGCCGAAACGTCTTTTAAGAGCATACAACTTGGAAATGCAGCTTTTAGGCAGAAAAGTGATGAGAACATCATGTATTCATGAAATTAATTTGAACCTTGAGAGTCTGCTGTTCTGGGACAATGTTTTTAGGAAAATCAAGTAAACTGTGTATTTTTTAACAAAATCCACTTTTGGCCTCATTCCAGCTGAAACGTCTTTTAAGAGCATACAAAGTGGAAATGCAGCTTTAAGGCAGAAAAGTGATGAGAACATCATGTATTCATGAAATTAATTTGAACCTTGAGAGTCTGCTGTTCTGGGACAATGTTTTGAGGAAAATAAAGTAAACTGTGTATTTTTCAACAAAATCCACTTTTGGCCTCGACCCAGCCGAAATGTCTTTTCAGACCATGAATACTGAAAATGCAGCTTTAAGGCAGAAAAATGATGAGAACGTCATGTATTCATGAAATTAACATGAAACGTGAGAGTCTGCTGTACTGGGACTATTTTTTGAGGAAAATCAAGTAAACTGTGTATTTTTCAACAAAATCCACTTTTGGCCTCATGCCAACCGAAACGTCTTTTAAGAGCGTACAACGTGGAAATGAAGCTTTAAGGCAGAGAAGTGATGAAAACATCAAGTATTCATGAAATCAACATGACAATTGAAAGTCTGCTGTTCTGGGACAATGTTTTGAGGAAAATCAAGTAAACTGTGTATTTTTCAACAAAATCCACTTTTGGCCTCTTCTCAGCCGAAACGTCTTTTAAGAGCATACAACTTGGAAATGCAGCTTTAAGGCAGAATAGTCATGAAAACGTCATGTATTCATGAAATTAACATGAAACTTGAGAGTCCGCTGTTGAGAGACAATGTTATGAGGCAAATCAAGTAAACTTTGTATTTTTCAACAAAATCCACTTTTGGCCTCTTGCCAGCCGAAATGTCTTTTCAGACCATGAATACTGAAAATGCAGCTTTAAGGCAGAAAAATGATGAGAACGTCATGTATTCATGAAATTAACATGAAACGTGAGAGTCTGCTGTACTGGGACTATTTTTTGAGGAAAATCAAGTAAACTGTGTATTTTTCAACAAAATCCACTTTTGGCCTCATGCCAGAAGAAACGTCTTTTAAGAGCATACAACGTGGAAATGAAGCTTTAAGGCAGAAAAGTGATGAAAACATCAAGTATTCATGAAATCAACATGACAATTGAAAGTCTGCTGTTCTGGGACAATGTTTTGAGGAAAATCAAGTAAACTGTGTATTTTTCAACAAAATCCACTTTTGGCCTCTTGTCAGCCGAAACGTCTTTTAAGAGCATACAACGTGTAAATGCAGCTTTAAGGCAGAATAGTCATGAAAACGTCATGTATTCATGAAATTAACATGAAACTTGAGAGTCCGCTGTTGAGGGACAATGTTATGAGGCAAATCAAGTAAACTTTGTATTTTTCAACAAAATCCACTTTTGGCCTCTTGCCAGCCGAAACGTCTTTTAAGATTATACAACTTGGAAATGCAGCTTTTGGGCAGAAAAGTGATGAGAACATCATGTATTCATGAAATTAATTTGAACCATGAGAGTCTGCTGTTCTGGGACAATGTTTTGAGGAAAATCAAGTAAACTGTGTATTTTTCAACAAAATCCACTTTTGGCCTCGACCCAGCCGAAATGTCTTTTCAGACCATGAATACTGAAAATGCAGCTTTAAGGCAGAAAAATGATGAGAAAATCATGTATTCATGAAATTAACATGAAACGTCAGAGTCTGCTGTTCTGAGACAATGTTTTGAGGAAAATCAAGTAAACTGTGTATTTTTCAACAAAATACACTTTTGGCCTCATGCCAGCCTAAAGGTCTTTTAAGAGCATACAACGTGTAAATGCAGCTTTACGGCAGAAAAGTGATGAAAACATAAAGTATTCATGAAATCAACATGACACTTGAGAGTCTGCTGTTCTGGGACAATGTTTTGAGGAAAATCAAGTAAATTGTGTATTTTTCAAACAAATCCACTTTTGGCCTCTTGCCAGCCGAAACGTCTTTTCAGACCATGAATACTGAAAATGCTGCTTTAAGGCAGAAAAGTGATGAGAACATCATGTATTCATGAAATTAACATGAAACGTGAGTGTCTGCTGTACTGGCATTATTTTTTGAGGAAAATCAAGTAAACTGTGTATTTTTCAACAAAATCCACTTTTGGCCTCATGCCAGCCTAAAGGTCTTTTAAGAGCATACAACATGTAAATGAAGCTTTAAGGCAGAAAAGTGATGAAAACATCAAGTATTAATGAAATTAACATGACACTTGAGAGTCTGCTGTTCTGGGACAATGTTTTGAGGAAAATCGAGTAAACTGTGTATTTTTCACCAAAATCCACTTTTGATCTCTTGCCAGCCGAAACGTCTTTTAAGAGCATACAACGTGGAAATGCAGCTTTAAAGGCAGAAAAGTGATGAAAACGTCACGTATTCATTAAATTAACTTGAAACTTGAGTCTGCTGTTCTGGGACAATGTTTTGAGGAAAATAAAGTAAACTGTGTATTTTTCAACAAAATCCACTTTTGGCCTCGACCCAGCCGAAATGTCTTTTCAGACCATAAATACTGAAAATGCAGCTTTAAGGCAGAAAAATGATGAGAAAATCATGTATTCATGAAATTAACATGAAACGTGAGAGTCTGCTGTTCTGGGACAATGTTTTGAGGAAAATCAAGTAAACTGTGTATTTTTCAACAAAATCCACTTTTGGCCTCTTCTCAGCCGAAACGTCTTTTAAAAGCATACAACGTGGAAATGCAGCTTTAAGGCAGAATAGTCATGAAAACGTCATGTATTCATGAAATTAACATGAAACTTGAGAGTCCGCTGTTGAGGGACAATGTTATGAGGCAAATCAAGTAAACTGTGTATTTTTCAACAAAATCCACTTTTGGCCTCATGCCAGAAGAAACGTCTTTTAAGAGCATACAACGTGGAAATGCAGCTTTAAGGCAGAAAAGTGATGAGAACATCATGTATTCATGAAATTAATTTGAAACTTGAGAGTCTGCTGTTCTGGGACTATTTTTTGAGGAAAATATATTAAACTGTGTATTTTTCAACAAAATCCACTTTTGGCCTCATGCCAGCCGAAACGTCTTTTAAGAGCATACAACGTGGAAATGCAGCTTTAAGGCAGAAAAGTGATGAGAACATCATGTATTCATGAAATTAATTTGAACCTTGAGAGTCTGCTGTTCTGGGACAATGTTTTTAGGAAAATCAAGTAAACTGTGTATTTTTTAACAAAATCCACTTTTGGCCTCATTCCAGCTGAAACGTCTTTTAAGAGCATACAAAGTGGAAATGCAGCTTTAAGGCAGAAAAGTGATGAGAACATCATGTATTCATGAAATTAATTTGAACCTTGAGAGTCTGCTGTTTTGGGACAATGTTTTGAGGAAAATAAAGTAAACTGTGTATTTTTCAACAAAATCCACTTTTGGCCTCGACCCAGCCGAAATGTCTTTTCAGACCATGAATACTGAAAATGCAGCTTTAAGGCAGAAAAATGATGAGAAAATCATGTATTCATGAAATTAACATGAAACGTCAGAGTCTGCTGTTCTGGGACAATGTTATGAGGAAAATCAAGTAAACTGTGTATTTTTCACAAAAATCCACTTTTGGCCTCATGCCAGCCGAAACGTCTTTTAAGAGCATACAACGTGGAAATGAAGCTTTACGGCAGAAAAGTGATGAAAACATAAAGTATTCATGAAATCAACATGACACTTGAAAGTCTGCTGTACTGGGACTATTTTTTGAGGAAAATATATTAAACTGTGTATTTTTCAACAAAATCCACTTTTGGCCTCATTCCAGCTGAAACGTCTTTTAAGAGCATACAAAGTGGAAATGCAGCTTTAAGGCAGAAAAGTGATGAGAACACCATGTATTCATGAAATTAATTTGAACCTTGAGAGTCTGCTGTTCTGGGACAATGTTTTGAGGAAAATCAAGTAAATTGTGTATTTTTCAAACAAATCCACTTTTGGCCTCTTGCCAGCCGAAACGTCTTTTCAGACCATGAATACTGAAAATGCTGCTTTAAGGCAGAAAAGTGATGAGAACATCATGTATTCATGAAATTAACATGAAACGTGAGTGTCTGCTGTACTGGCATTATTTTTTGAGGAAAATCAAGTAAACTGTGTATTTTTCAACAAAATCCACTTTTGGCCTCATGCCAGCCTAAAGGTCTTTTAAGAGCATACAACGTGGAAATGCAGCTTTAAAGGCAGAAAAGTGATGAGAACATCATGTATTCATGAAATTAATTTGAACCTTGAGAGTCTGCTGTTCTGGGACAATGTTTTGAGGAAAATCAAGTAAATTGTGTATTTTTCAAACAAATCCACTTTTGGCCTCTTGCAAGCCGAAACGTCTTTTCAGACCATGAATACTGAAAATGCAGCTTTAAGGCAGAAAAATGATGAGAACGTCATGTATTCATGAAATTAACATGAAACGTGAGAGTCTGCTGTACTGGGACTATTTTTTGAGGAAAATCAAGTAAACTGTGTATTTTTCAACAAAATCCACTTTTGGCCTCATGCCAACCGAAACGTCTTTTAAGAGCGTACAACGTGGAAATGAAGCTTTAAGGCAGAGAAGTGATGAAAACATCAAGTATTCATGAAATCAACATGACAATTGAAAGTCTGCTGTTCTGGGACAATGTTTTGAGGAAAATCAAGTAAACTGTGTATTTTTCAACAAAATCCACTTTTGGCCTCTTCTCAGCCGAAACGTCTTTTAAGAGCATACAACGTGGAAATGCAGCTTTAAGGCAGAATAGTCATGAAAACGTCATGTATTCATGAAATTAACATGAAACTTGAGAGTCCGCTGTTGAGGGACAATGTTATGAGGCAAATCAAGTAAACTTTGTATTTTTCAACAAAATCCACTTTTGGCCTCTTGCCAGCCGAAATGTCTTTTCAGACCATGAATACTGAAAATGCAGCTTTAAGGCAGAAAAATGATGAGAAAATCATGTATTCATGAAATTAACATGAAACGTCAGAGTCTGCTGTTCTGGGACAATGTTTTGAGGAAAATCAAGTAAACTGTGTATTTTTCAACAAAATACACTTTTGGCCTCATGCCAGCCTAAAGGTCTTTTAAGAGCATACAACGTGTAAATGCAGCTTTACGGCAGAAAAGTGATGAAAACATAAAGTATTCATGAAATCAACATGACACTTGAGAGTCTGCTGTTCTGGACAATGTTTTGAGGAAAATCAAGTAAATTGTGTATTTTTCAAACAAATCCACTTTTGGCCTCTTGCCAGCCGAAACGTCTTTTCAGACCATGAATACTGAAAATGCTGCTTTAAGGCAGAAAAGTGATGAGAACATCATGTATTCATGAAATTAACATGAAACGTGAGTGTCTGCTGTACTGGCATTATTTTTTGAGGAAAATCAAGTAAACTGTGTATTTTTCAACAAAATCCACTTTTGGCCTCATGCCAGCCTAAAGGTCTTTTAAGAGCATACAACATGTAAATGAAGCTTTAAGGCAGAAAAGTGATGAAAACATCAAGTATTAATGAAATTAACATGACACTTGAGAGTCTGCTGTTCTGGGACAATGTTTTGAGGAAAATCGAGTAAACTGTGTATTTTTCAACAAAATCCACTTTTGGCCTCTTGCCAGCCGAAACGTCTTTTAAGAGCATACAACGTGGAAATGCAGCTTTAAGGCAGAAAAGTGATGAAAACGTCATGTATTCATTAAATTAACTTGAAACTTGAGAGTCTGCTGTTCTGGGACAATGTTTTGAGGAAAATAAAGTAAACTGTGTATTTTTCAACAAAATCCACTTTTGGCCTCGACCCAGCCGAAATGTCTTTTCAGACCATAAATACTGAAAATGCAGCTTTAAGGCAGAAAAATGATGAGAAAATCATGTATTCATGAAATTAACATGAAACGTGAGAGTCTGCTGTTCTGGGACAATGTTTTGAGGAAAATCAAGTAAACTGTGTATTTTTCAACAAAATCCACTTTTGGCCTCATGCCAGCCTAAACGTCTTTTAAGAGCATACAAAGTGGAAATGCAGCTTTAAGGCAGAAAAGTGATGAGAACATCATGTATTCATGAAATTAATTTGAAACTTGAGAGTCTGCTGTTCTGGGACAATGTTTTGAGGAAAATCAAGTAAATTGTGTATTTTTCAAACAAATCCACTTTTGGCCTCTTGCCAGCCAAAACGTCTTTTCAGACCATGAATACTGAAAATGCAGCTTTAAGGCAGAAAAGTGATGAGAACATCATGTATTCATGAAATTAACTTGAAACTTGAGAGTCTGCTGTTCTGGGACAATGTTTTGAGGAAAATCAAGTAAACTGTGTATTTTTCAACAAAATCCACTTTTGGCCTCTTCTCAGCCGAAACGTCTTTTAGAGCATACAACGTGGAAATGCAGCTTTAAGGCAGAATAGTAATGAAAACGTCATGTATTCATGAAATTAACATGAAACTTGAGAGTCTGCTGTTGTGGGACAATGTTTTGAGGAAAATCAAGTAAACTGTGTATTTTTCAACAAAATCCACTTTTGGCCTCATGCCAGCCGAAACGTCTTTTAAGAGCATACGACGTGGAAATGCAGCTTTAAGGCAGAAAAGTGATGAGAACATCATGTATTCATGAAATTAATTTGAAACTTGAGAGTCTGCTGTTCTGGGACTATTTTTTGAGGAAAATATATTAAACTGTGTATTTTTCAACAAAATCCACTTTTGGCCTCATGCCAGCCGAAACGTCTTTTAAGAGCATACAAGTTGGAAATGCAGTTTTAAGGCAGAAAAGTGATGAGAACATCATGTATTCATGAAATTAATTTGAACCTTGAGAGTCTGCTGTTCTGGGACAATGTTTTTAGGAAAATCAAGTAAACTGTGTATTTTTCAACAAAATCCACTTTTGGCCTCTTGCCAGCCGAAACGTCTTTTAAGAGCATGAATAGTGAAAATGCAGCTTTAAGGCAGAAAAGTGATGAGAACATCATGTATTCATGAAATTAACTTGAAACTTGAGAGTCTGCTGTTCTGGGACAATGTTTTGAGGAAAATCAAGTAAACTGTGTATTTTTCAACAAAATCCACTTTTGGCCTCATGCCAGCCTAAACGTCTTTTAAGAGCATACAACGTGGAAATGCAGCTTTAAGGCAGAAAAGTGATGAGAACATCATGTATTCATGAAATTAACTTGAAACTTGAGTCTGCTGTTCTGGGACAATGTTTTGAGGAAAATCAAGTAAACTGTGTATTTTTCAACAAAATCCACTTTTGGCATCATGCCAGCCGAAACGTCTTTTAAGAGCATACAACGTGGAAATAAAGCTTTAAGGCAGAAAAGTGATGAAAACATCAAGTATTCATGAAATCAACATGACACTTGAAAGTCTGCTGTACTGGGGCTATTTTTTGAGGAAAATATATTAAACTGTGTATTTTTCAACAAAATCCACTTTTGGCCTCATGCCAGCCGAAACGTCTTTTAAGAGCATACAAAGTGGAAATGCAGCTTTAAGGCAGAAAAGTGATGAGAACATCATGTATTCATGAAATTAATTTGAACCTTGAGAGTCTGCTGTTCTGGGACAATGTTTTGAGGAAAATCAAGTAAATTGTGTATTTTTCAAAAAAATCCACTTTTGGCCTCTTGCCAGCCGAAACGTCTTTTCAGACCATGAATACTGAAAATGCAGCTTTAAGGCAGAAAAGTGATGAGAACGTCATGTATTCATGAAATTAACATGAAACGTGAGAGTCTGCTGTTCTGGGACTATTTTTTGAGGAAAATCAAGTAAACTGTGTATTTTTCAACAAAATCCACTTTTGGCCTCTTGCCAGCCGAAATGTCTTTTAAGAGCATACAACGTGGAAATGCAGCTTTAAGGCAGAAAAGTGATGAAAACATCAAGTATTCATGAAATCAACATGACAATTGAAAGTCTGCTGTTCTGGGACAATGTTTTGAGGAAAATCAAGTAAACTGTGTATTTTTCAACAAAATCCACTTTTGGCCTCTTGCCAGCCGAAACGTCTTTTCAGACCATGAATACTGAAAATGCAGCTTTAAGGCAGAAAAGTGATGAGAACATCATGTATTCATGAAATTAACATGAAACTTGAGAGTCTGCTGTTCTGGGACAATGTTTTGAGGAAAATCAAGTAAACTTTGTATTTTTCAACAAAATCCACTTTTGGCCTCTTGCCAGCCGAAACGTCTTTTAAGAGCATACGACGTGGAAATACAGCTTTAATGCAGAAAAATGATGAGAAAATCATATATTCATTAAAATAACATGAAACGTCAGAGTCTGCTGTTCTGGGACAATGTTTTGAGGAAAATCAAGTAAACTGTGTATTTTTCAACAAAATACACTTTGGCCTCATGCCAGCCTAAAGGTCTTTTAAGAGCATACAACGGTAAATGCAGCTTACTTGCAGAAAAGTGATGAAAACATAAAGTATTCATGAAATCAACATGACACTTGAGAGTCTGCTGTTCTGGGACAATGTTTGAGGAAAATCAAGTAAATTGTGTATTTTTCAAACAAATCCACTTGGCCTCTTGCCAGCCGAAACGTCTTTTCAGACCATTAATACTGAAAATGCTGCTTTAAGGCAGAAAAGTGATGAGAACATCATGTATTCATGAAATTAACATGAAACGTGAGTGTCTGCTGTACTGGGATTATTTTTTGAGGAAAATCAAGTAAACTGTGTATTTTTCAAAAAAATCCACTTTTGGCCTCATGTCAGCCTAAAGGTCTTTTAAGAGCATACAACATGTAAATGAAGCTTTAAGGCAGAAAAGTGATGAAAACATCAAGTATTAATGAAATTAACATGACACTTGAGAGTCTGCTGTTCTGGGACAATGTTTTTAGGAAAATCGAGTAAACTGTGTATTTTTCACAAAAATCCACTTTTGATCTCTTGCCAGCCGAAACGTCTTTTAAGAGCATACAACGTGGAAATGCAGCTTTAAAGGCAGAAAAGTGATGAAAACGTCACGTATTCATTAAATTAACTTGAAACTTGAGTCTGCTGTTCTGGGACAATGTTTTGAGGAAAATGAAGTAAAATGTGTATTTTTCAACAAAATCCACTTTTGGCCTCGACCCAGCCGAAACGTCTTTTGAGACCATAAATACTGAAAATGCAGCTTTAAGGCAGAAAAGTGATGAAAAAATCATGTATTCATGAAATTAACATTAAACTTCAAAGTCTGCTGTTCTGGGAAGAAATTTTGAGGAAAATCAAGTGAACTGTGTATTTTTCAACAAAATCCACTTTTGGCCTCTTCCCAGCCGAAACGTCTTTTAAGAGCATACAAAGTGGAAATGCAGCTTTAAGGCAGAAAAGTGATGAGAACATCATGTATTCATGAAATTAATTTGAACCTTGAGAGTCTGCTGTTCTGGGACAATGTTTTGAGGAAAATCAAGTAAACTTTTGGCCTCTTGCCAGCCAAAACGTCTTTTCAGACCATGAATACTGAAAATGCAGCTTTAAGGCAGAAAAATGATGAGAAAATCATGTATTCATGAAATTAACATGAAACGTGAGAGTCTGCTGTTCTGGGACAATGTTTTGAGGAAAATCAAGTAAACTGTGTATTTTTCAACAATATCCACTTTTGGCCTCTTCTCAGCCGAAACGTCTTTTAAGAGCATAAAACGTGGAAATAATGCTTTAAGGCAGAATAGTCATGAAAACGTCATGTATTCATGAAATTAACATGAAACTTGAGAGTCCGCTGTTGAGGGACAATGTTATGAGGCAAATCAAGTAAACTGTGTATTTTTCAACAAAATCCACTTTTGGCCTCATGCCAGAAGAAACGTCTTTTAAGAGCATACAACGTGGAAATACAGCTTTGAGACAGAAAAGTGATGAGAACATCATGTATTCATGAAATTAATTTGAAACTTGAGAGTCTGCTGTTCTGGGACTATTTTTTGAGGAAAATATATTAAACTGTGTATTTTTCAACAAAATCCACTTTTGGCCTCATGCCAGCCGAAAAGTCTTTTAAGAGCATACAACTTGGAAATGCAGCTTTTAGGCAGAAAAGTGATGAGAACATCATGTATTCATGAAATTAATTTGAACCTTGAGAGTCTGCTGTTCTGGGACAATGTTTTTAGGAAAATCAAGTAAACTGTGTATTTTTTAACAAAATCCACTTTTGGCCTCATTCCAGCTGAAACGTCTTTTAAGAGCATACAAAGTGGAAATGCAGCTTTAAGGCAGAAAACTGATGAGAAAATCATGTATTCATGAAATTAACATGAAACGTCAGAGTCTGCTGTTCTGGGACAATGTTTTGAGGAAAATCAAGTAAACTGTGTATTTTTCAACAAAATCCACTTTTGGCCTCATGCCAGCCTAAAGGTCTTTTAAGAGCATACAACGTGTAAATGCAGCTTTAAGGCAGAATAGTCATGAAAACGTCATGTATTCATGAAATTAACATGAAACTTGAGAGTCCGCTGTTGAGGGACAATGTTATGAGGAAAATCAATTAAACTGTGTATTTTTCACAAAAATCCACTTTTGGCCTCATGCCAGCCGAAATGTCTTTTAAGAGCATACAACGTGGAAATGAAGCTTTACGGCAGAAAAGTGATGAAAACATAAAGTATTCATGAAATCAACATGACACTTGAAAGTCTGCTGTACTGGGACTATTTTTTGAGGAAAATATATTAAACTGTGTATTTTTCAACAAAATCCACTTTTGGCCTCATTCCAGCTGAAACGTCTTTTTAGAGCATACAAAGTGGAAATGCAGCTTTAAGGCAGAAAAGTGATGAGAACACCATGTATTCATGAAATTAATTTGAACCTTGAGAGTCTGCTGTTCTGGGACAATGTTTTGAGGAAAATCAAGTAAATTGTGTATTTTTCAAACAAATCCACTTTTGGCCTCTTGCCAGCCGAAAAGTCTTTTCAGACCATGAATACTGAAAATGCTGCTTTAAGGCAGAAAAGTGATGAGAACATCATGTATTCATGAAATTAACATGAAACGTGAGTGTCTGCTGTACTGGCATTATTTTTTGAGGAAAATCAAGTAAACTGTGTATTTTTCAACAAAATCCACTTTTGGCCTCATGCCAGCCTAAAAGTCTTTTAAGAGCATACAACGTGGAAATGCAGCTTTAAGGCAGAAAAGTGATGAGAACATCATTTATTCATGAAATTAACTTGAAACTTGAGTCTGCTATTCTGGGACAATGTTTTGAGGAAAATAAAGTAAACTGTGTATTTTTCAACAAAATCCACTTTTGGCCTCGACCCAGCCGAAATGTCTTTTCAGACTATGAATACTGAAAATGCAGCTTTAAGGCAGAAAAATGATGAGAACGTCATGTATTCATGAAATTAACATGAAACGTGAGAGTCTGCTGTACTGGGACTATTTTTTGAGGAAAATCAATTAAACTGTGTATTTTTCAACATAATCCACTTTTGGCCTCATGCCAACCGAAACGTCTTTTAAGAGCGTACAACGTGGAAATGAAGCTTTAAGGCAGAGAAGTGATGAAAACATCAAGTATTCATGAAATCAACATGACAATTGAAAGTCTGCTGTTCTGGGACAATGTTTTGAGGAAAATCAAGTAAACTGTGTATTTTTCAACAAAATCCACTTTTGGCCTCTTCTCAGCCGAAACGTCTTTTAAGAGCATACAACTTGGAAATGCAGCTTTAAGGCAGAATAGTCATGAAAACGTCATGTATTCATGAAATTAACATGAAACTTGAGAGTCCGCTGTTGAGGGACAATGTTATGAGGCAAATCAAGTAAACTTTGTATTTTTCAACAAAATCCACTTTTGGCCTCTTGCCAGCCGAAATGTCTTTTCAGACCATGAATACTGAAAATGCAGCTTTAAGGCAGAAAAATGATGAGAACGTCATGTATTCATGACATTAACATGAAACGTGAGAGTCTGCTGTACTGGGACTATTTTTTGAGAAAAATCAAGTAAACTGTGTATTTTTCAACAAAATCCACTTTTGGCCTCATGCCAGAAGAAACGTCTTTTAAGAGCGTACAACGTGGAAATGAAGCTTTAAGGCAGAAAAGTGATGAAAACATCAAGTATTCATGAAATCAACATGACAATTGAAAGTCTGCTGTTCTGGGACAATGTTTTGAGGAAAATCAAGTAAACTGTGTATTTTTCAACAAAATCCACTTTTGGCCTCTTCTCAGCCGAAACGTCTTTTAAGAGCATACAACGTGGAAATGCAGCTTTAAGGCAGAATAGTCATAAAAACGTCATGTATTCATGAAATTAACATGAAACTTGAGAGTCCGCTGTTGAGGGACAATGTTATGAGGCAAATCAAGTAAACTTTGTATTTTTCAACAAAATCCACTTTTGGCCTCTTGCCAGCCGAAACGTCTTTTAAGATTATACAACTTGGAAATGCAGCTTTTGGGCAGAAAAGTGATGAGAACATCATGTATTCATGAAATTAATTTGAACCTTGAGAGTCTGCTGTTCTGGGACAATGTTTTGAGGAAAATCAAGTAAACTGTGTATTTTTTAACAAAATCCACTTTTGGCCTCATTCCAGCTGAAACGTCTTTTAAGAGCATACAAAGTGGAAATGCAGCTTTAAGGCAGAAAAGTGATGAGAACATCATGTATTCATGAAATTAATTTGAACCTTGAGAGTCTGCTTTTTTGGGACAATGTTTTGAGGAAAATAAAGTAAACTGTGTATTTTTCAACAAAATCCACTTTTGGCCTCGACCCAGCCGAAATGTCTTTTCAGACCATGAATACTGAAAATGTAGCTTTAAGGCAGAAAAATGATGAGAAAATCATGTATTCATGAAATTAACATGAAACGTCAGAGTCTGCTGTTCTGAGACAATGTTTTGAGGAAAATCAAGTAAACTGTGTATTTTTCAACAAAATACACTTTTGGCCTCATGCCAGCCTAAAGGTCTTTTAAGAGCATACAACGTGTAAATGCAGCTTTACGGCAGAAAAGTGATGAAAACATAAAGTATTCATGAAATCAACATGACACTTGAGAGTCTGCTGTTCTGGGACAATGTTTTGAGGAAAATCAAGTAAATTGTGTATTTTTCAAACAAATCCACTTTTGGCCTCGACCCAGCCGAAATGTCTTTTCAGACCATGAATACTGAAAATGCAGCTTTAAGGCAGAAAAGTGATGAGAACATCATGTATTCATGAAATTAACATGAAACGTGAGTGTCTGCTGTACTGGGATTATTTTTTGAGGACAATCAAGTAAACTGTATTTTTCAACAAAATCCACTTTTGGCCTCATGCCAGCCTAAAGGTCTTTTATGAGCATACAACGTGTAAATGAAGCTTTAAGGCAGAAAAGTGATGAAAACATCAAGTATTAATGTAATTAACATGACACTTGAGAGTCTGCTGTTCTGGGACAATGTTTTGAGGAAAATCGAGTAAACTGTGTATTTTTCACCAAAATCCACTTTTGATCTCTTGCCAGCCGAAACGTCTTTTAAGAACATACAACGTGGAAATGCAGCTTTAAAGGCAGAAAAGTGATGAAAAAGTCACGTATTCATTAAATTAACTTGAAACTTGAGTCTGCTGTTCTGGGACAATGTTTTGAGGAAAATAAAGTAAACTGTGTATTTTTCAACAAAATTCACTTTTGGACTCGACCCAGCCGAAATGTCTTTTCAGACCATGAATACTGAAAATGCAGCTTTAAGGCAGAAAAGTGATGAGAACATCATGTATTCATGAAATTAACATGAAACGTGAGAGTCTGCTGTTCTGGGACAATGTTTTGAGGAAAATCAAGTAAACTGTGTATTTTTCAACAAAATCCACTTTTGGCCACATGCCAGCCTAAACGTCTTTTAAGAGCATACAACGTGGAAATGAAGCTTTACGGCAGAAAAGTGATGAAAACATAAAGTATTCATGAAATCAACATGACACTTGAGAGTCCGCTGTTGAGGGACAATGTTTTGAGGAAAATCAAGTAAATTGTGTATTTTTCAAACAAATCCACTTTTGGCCTCTTGCCAGCCGAAACGTCTTTTCAGACCATGAATACTGAAAATGCTGCTTTAAGGCAGAAAAGTGATGAGAACATCATGTATTCATGAAATTAATATGAAACGTGAGTGTCTGCTGTACTGGCATTATTTTTTGAGGAAAATCAAGTAAACTGTGTATTTTTCAACAAAATCCACTTTTGGCCTCATGCCAGCCTAAAGGTCTTTTAAGAGCATACAACATGTAAATGAAGCTTTAAGGCAGAAAAGTGATGAAAACATCAAGTATTAATGAAATTAACATGACACTTGAGAGTCTGCTGTTCTGGGACAATGTTTTGAGGAAAATCGAGTAAACTGTGTATTTTTCACCAAAATCCACTTTTGATCTCTTGCCAGCCAAAACGTCTTTTAAGAGCATACAACGTGGAAATGCAGCTTTAAAGGCAGAAAAGTGATGAAAACGTCACGTATTCATTAAATTAACTTGAAACTTGAGTCTGCTGTTCTGGGACAATGTTTTGAGGAAAATAAAGTAAACTGTGTATTTTTCAACAAAATCCACTTATGGCCTCGACCCAGCCGAAATGTCTTTTCAGACCATGAATACTGAAAATGCAGCTTTAAGGCAGAAAAATGATGAGAAAATCATGTATTCATGAAATTAACATGAAACGTGAGAGTCTGCTGTTCTGGGACAATGTTTTGAGGAAAATCAAGTAAACTGTGTATTTTTCAACAAAATCCACTTTTGGCCTCATGCCAGCCTAAAGGTCTTTTAAGAGCATACAACGTGGAAATGCAGCTTTAAAGGCAGAAAAGTGATGAGAACATCATGTATTCATGAAATTAATTTGAACCTTGAGAGTCTGCTGTTCTGGGACAATGTTTTGAGGAAAATCAAGTAAATTGTGTATTTTTCAAACAAATCCACTTTTGGCCTCTTGCCAGCCAAAACGTCTTTTCAGACCATGAATACTGAAAATGCAGCTTTAAGGCAGAAAAATGATGAGAACGTCATGTATTCATGACATTAACATGAAACGTGAGTCTGCTGTACTGGGACTATTTTTTGAGGAAAATCAAGTAAACTGTGTATTTTTCAACAAAATCCACTTTTGGCCTCATGTCAACCGAAACGTCTTTTAAGAGCGTACAACGTGGAAATGAAGCTTTAAGGCAGAAAAGTGATGAAAACATCAAGTATTCATGAAATCAACATGACAATTGAAAGTCTGCTGTTCTGGGACAATGTTTTGAGGAAAATCAAGTAAACTGTGTATTTTTCAACAAAATCCACTTTTGGCCTCTTCTCAGCCGAAACGTCTTTTAAGAGCATACAACTTGGAAATGCAGCTTTAAGGCAGAATAGTCATGAAAACGTCATGTATTCATGAAATTAACATGAAACTTGAGAGTCCGCTGTTGAGGGACAATGTTATGAGGCAAATCAAGTAAACTTTGTATTTTTCAACAAAATCCACTTTTGGCCTCATGCCAGCCGAAACGTCTTTTCAGACCATGAATACTGAAAATGCAGCTTTAAGGCAGAAAAATTATGAGAACGTCATGTATTCATGAAATTAACATGAAACGTGAGAGTCTGCTGTACTGGGACTATTTTTTGAGGAAAATCAAGTAAACTGTGTATTTTTCAACAAAATCCACTTTTGGCCTAATTTCAACCGAAACGTCTTTTAAGAGCGTACAACGTGGAAATGAAGCTTTAAGGCAGAAAAGTGATGAAAACATCAAGTATTCATGAAATCAACATGACAATTGAAAGTCTGCTGTTCTGGGACAATGTTTTGAGGAAAATCAAGTAAACTGTGTATTTTTCAACAAAATCCACTTTTGGCCTCTTCTCAGCCGAAACGTCTTTTAAGAGCATACAACTTGGAAATGCAGCTTTAAGGCAGAATAGTCATGAAAACGTCATGTATTCATGAAATTAACATGAAACTTGAGAGTCCGCTGTTGAGGGACAATGTTATGAGGCAAATCAAGTAAACTTTGTATTTTTCAACAAAATCCACTTTTGGCCTCTTGCCAGCCGAAACGTCTTTTAAGAGCATACAACTTGGAAATGCAGCTTTTAGGCAGAAAAGTGATGAGAACATCATGTATTCATGAAATTAATTTGAACCTTGAGAGTCTGCTGTTCTGGGACAATGTTTTGAGGAAAATCAAGTAAACTGTGTATTTTTCAACAAAATCCACTTTTGGCCTCATGCCAGCCTAAAGGTCTTTTAAGAGCATACAACGTGTAAATGCAGCTTTAAGGCAGAATAGTCATGAAAACGTCATGTATTCATGAAATTAACATGAAACTTGAGAGTCCGCTGTTGAGGGACAATGTTATGAGGAAAATCAATTAAACTGTGTATTTTTCACAAAAATCCACTTTTGGCCTCAAGCCAGCCGAAATGTCTTTTAAGAGCATACAACGTGGAAATGAAGCTTTACGGCAGAAAAGTGATGAAAACATAAAGTATTCATGAAATCAACATGACACTTGAAAGTCTGCTGTAGTGGGACTATTTTTTGAGGAAAATATATTAAACTGTGTATTTTTCAACAAAATCCACTTTTGGCCTCATTCCAGCTGAAACGTCTTTTAAGAGCATACAAAGTGGAAATGCAGCTTTAAGGCAGAAAAGTGATGAGAACACCATGTATTCATGAAATTAATTTGAACCTTGAGAGTCTGCTGTTCTGGGACAATGTTTTGAGGAAAATCAAGTAAATTGTGTATTTTTCAAACAAATCCACTTTTGGCCTCTTGCCAGCCGAAATGTCTTTTCAGACCATAAATACTGAAAATGCAGCTTTAAGGCAGAATAATGATGAGAACATCATGTATTCATGAAATTAACATGAAACGTCAGAGTCTGCTGTTCTGGGACAATGTTTTGAGGAAAATCAAGTAAACTGTGTATTTTTCACCAAAATCCACTTTTGATCTCTTGCCAGCCGAAACGTCTTTTAAGAGCATACAACGTGGAAATGAAGCTTTACGGCATAAAAGTGATGAAAACATCAAGTATTCATGAAATCAACATGACACTTGAAAGTCTGCTGTACTGGGACTATTTTTTGAGGAAAATATATTAAACTGTGTATATTTCAACAAAATCCACTTTTGGTCTCATGCCAGCCGAAACGTCTTTTAAGAGCATACAACTTGGAAATGCAGCTTTTAGGCAGAAAAGTGATGAGAACATCATGTATTCATGAAATTAATTTGAACCTTGAGAGTCTGCTGTTCTGGGACAATGTTTTGAGGAAAATCAAGTAAACTGTGTATTTTTTAACAAAATCCACTTTTGGCCTCATGCCAGACTAAATGTCTTTTAAGAGCATACAACGTGTAAATGAAGCTTTAAGGCAGAAGTGATGAAAACATCAAGTATTAATGAAATTAACATGACACTTGAGAGTCTGCTATTCTGGGACAATGTTTTGAGGAAAATCGAGTAAACTGTGTATTTTTCAACAAAATTCACTTTTGGCCTCGACCCAGCCGAAATGTCTTTTCAGACCATGAATACTGAAAATGCAGCTTTAGCTTTAATTTTATGGTCTCAAAGGTTGAGACCATAAATGAAAATGCAACCATGGTAAGTGATGGAAACATCATGTATTCATGTATAGCATGAACTTGAAAGTTTGCTATTCTGGGAGGCGTTACAGAGAGATATCAAGTAAACTGTGTATTTTTGCAACAAAAATCCACTTTTGGCCAGTTCGCAGGCTGAAACGCCTTTTGAGACCATAAAAACTGAAAATTCATTTCTAAGGTAGGAAGGTGATGCAAACATCAAATATTCATGTACACACATGAACATTGAAAGTCTGCTATTCTGGGAGACGTTATGAAGGAATATCAAGTAAACTGTGTATTTAGCGCAAATCCACTTTTGCCCAGTTCATGAGCTGAAACGCCTTTTGAGGACTATAAACGAAAATTCATTTCTAAGGTAGAAAGGTGATGCCAGAAACATCTTGGACTCAATAGATGGCATGGAACTCGAAAGTCTGCTATTCTGGGAGACGTTATAGAGGAATATCAAGTAAACTGTGTATTTTAAAACAAAATCCACTTTTGGCCAGTTCACAGGCTGAAACGCCTTTTGAGACCATAAAAACTGAAAATTAATTTCTAAGGTAGAAAGGTGTTGCAAACATCAAATATTCATGTACATAACATGAAGCTTAAAAGTCTGCTATTCTGGGAGACGTTATAGAGGAATATCAAGTAAACTGTGTATTTTACAACAAAATCCACTTTTGGCCTCTTCGCAGGCTGAAACGCCTTTTGAGACCATAAAAAAATGAAATTGTAGCTGCATGGTAGAAAAGTGATGGAAACATCATGTCTTCATGTACATAACATGAACCTTGAAAATTTGCTATTCTGGGAGACGTTATAGAGGAATATCAAGTAAACTGTGTATTTTGCAACAAAATCCACTTTTGGCCAGTTCGCAGGCTGAAACGCCTTTTGAGACCATAAAAACTGAAAATTCATTTCTCAGGTAGGAAGGTGATGCAAACATCAAATATTCATGTACATAACATGAACATTGAAAGTCTGCTATTCTGGGAGACGTTATAGAGGAATATCAAGTAAACTGTGTATTTTACAACAAAATCCACTTTTGGCCCGTTCGCAGGCTGAAACGCATTGTGAGACCATAAAAACTGAAAATTCATTTCTAAGGTAGGAAGGTGATGCAAACATCAAATATTCATGTACATAACATGAACCTTAAAAGTCTGCTATTCTGGGAGACGTTATAGAGGAATATCAAGTAAACTGTGTATTTTGCAACAAAATCCACTTTTGTCCTATTCGCTGGCTGAAACGCCTTTTGAGACCATAAAAAAATGAAATTGTAGCTGCATGGTAGAAAAGTGATGGAAACATCATGTCTTCATGTACATAACATGAACCTTGAAAGTTTGCTATTCTGGGAGACGTTATAGAGGAATATCAAGTAAACTGTGTATTTTGCAACAAAATCCACTTTTGGCCAGTTCGCAGGCTGAAAAGTCTTTTGAGACCATAAAAACTCAAAATTCATTCTTAAGGTAGAAAGGTGATGCAAACATCTTGTATTCAATAATATAACATGGAACTCGAAAGTCTGCTATTCTGGGAGACGTTATAGAGGAATATCAAGTAAACTGTGTATTTTAAAACAAATTCCACTTTTGGCCAGTTCACAGGCTGAAACGCCTTTTGAGACCATAAAAACTGAAAATTAATTTCTAAGGTAGAAAGGTGTTGCAAACATCAAATATTCATGTACATAACATGAACCTTAAAAGTCTGCTATTCTGGGAGACGTTATAGAGGAATATCAAGTAAACTGTGTATTTTGCAACAAAATCCACTTTTGTCCTCTACGCAGGCTGAAACGCCTTTTGAGACCATAAAAAAATGAAATTGT
>JACSYO010000216.1:0-31924 GCA_016806645.1 Ophiodon elongatus | reverse complement strand
ATTATTATTATTAATATGATGATGGTTGTTGTTGTTGTTGTTGTTGTTGTCGTGTTAAAGGAATACTTCACAGTGAGGTTCATGGAGTTCTTGAAGAAAACTTTTCTGGCATTCCTCCATGGTGAACGAAGAATCCAAAACTTTATCAAACCTCTGTTCATGAACACTGATGATGTCGTCTGGTCTGACTGAAGAAGAAACACGGTAATCAACTGTATTCTGCTAGTCAAAGGAAGAAGAAACACGGTAATCAACTGTATTCTGCTAGTCAAAGGAAGAAGAAACACGGTAATCAACTGTATTCTGCTAGTCAAAGGAAGAAGAAACACGGTAATCAACTGTATTCTGCTAGTCAAAGGAAGAAGAACAATTATTCTGCTAAGCACAATACAGAACAAGATATATATATATATATATATATATATATATATATATATATATATATATATGAGAGAGAGAGGCATGAGAGAAAAACCAAGAACCCGAGGTAACAAAGTGTAACTTATATATATATATATATATATATATATATATATATATATATATATATATATATATATATATATATATATAGTCATGTGGTGTGAAGTGTTGCCTTACGGTCGTGGTGGTTTCTGACTGATGACCTCTGACTGCATGATTCATTGTTTGTGGTTTTATTTGTCTGTAAAGTTCAAAACGGTTTAACTGCACTAAATATTAAAGGTTCACATTTCATCGGTCTTTTATTTTCCTAATGATCTCAGAAGCCTGTAGACCTCTGGTCACGGAACCAGAACCAACGTAGACCAGATCTGACTGCCCCCCCCCAAGGTACCAGATCTGACTGTTGCCCCCACCCCCACACGCCCCCCACCCCAGGGACCAGATCAGTAATAATGTAATATATAATCTATATAATATATAATCTGTAAGGAAGAGAAGTAAACTACATGTGAGTACTATTTCTAGTTCACACGTACTGTGGTACGAGTACTTTGACTGAATTAGAGGATAGAGAGAGCGGGCAGATAACCAACCAAGATCAAATAACCACTCGCTACAACCAAGGTAAGACCACACCGGGGGCCACCCCTTCAGCTAACGGGAACCTGAGGCTCCAGCAGCAGGAGGCCACACCGGGGGCCACCCCTTCAGCTAACGGGAACCTGAGGCTCCAGCAGCAGGAGGCCACACCGGGGGCCACCCCTTCAGCTAACGGGAACCTGAGGCTCCAGCAGCAGGAGGCCACACCGGGGGCCACCCCTTCAGCTAACGGGAACCTGAGGCTCCAGCAGCAGGAGGCCACACCGGGGGCCACCCCTTCAGCTAACGGGAACCTGAGGCTCCAGCAGCAGGAGGCCACACCGGGGGCCACCCCTTCAGCTAACGGGAACCTGAGGCTCCAGCAGCAGGAGGCCACACCGGGGGCCACCCCTTCAGCTAACGGGAACCTGAGGCTCCAGCAGCAGGAGGCCACACCGGGGGCCACCCCTTCAGCTAACGGGAACCTGAGGCTCCAGCAGCAGGAGGCCACACCGGGGGCCACCCCTTCAGCTAACGGGAACCTGAGGCTCCAGCAGCAGGAGGCCACACCGGGGGCCACCCCTTCAGCTAACGGGAACCTGAGGCTCCAGCAGCAGGAGGCCACACCGGGGGCCACCCCTTCAGCTAAGAACAGGAACCTGAGGCTCCAGCAGCAGGAGACCCCTAACCCTGTGTCTGGGGCTTTTATTGTGAAGGGTTATGGTTAACCCTGTGTCAAGGGCTTTTATTGTGAAAGGGTTATTGTTAACCTGTGTCTGGGTCTTTTATTGTGAAGGGTTATGGTTAACCTGTGTCTGGGTCTTTTATTGTGAAGGGCTTAGGTTAACCCTGTGTCTGGGTCTTTTATTGTGAAGGGTTATGGTTAACCTGTGTCTGTGTCTTTTATTGTGAAGGGTAACCCGGAAGCAGCTGAAGAGGATACGTGTGTTTAGAGTCTAAAGCCCCGTGTTGTTTATTCCTGTGGACATGAATATATAAATATATAAATATATACATATATAAATATATAAATATAAAGGACAGCGGCACCAGCAGTGCTCTCACAACTTTAATGTAACCGTTGTCGTTGAGGAAGTTTGTTTGTGTTGCTAGGAGACGGCCAACTCTGTCTCGTTGCTAGGAAACAGCGATTTGCAACACCAGAGCTCCGTGAGTTTAAATCATTAAGTTATTTAGTGTATCTAGTGTCTTTAGTTTCTTTAGTTAAGTTATTAAGTTATTAAGTCTCTTTCGTGTCTTTAGTTAAGTTATTATGTCTCTTTCGTGTCTTTATTCTCTTTCGTGTCTTTATTCTCTTTAGTGTCTTTATTCACTTTAGTCTCTTTATTCACTTTAGTCTCTTTATTCTCTTTAGTCTCTTTATTCTCTTTAGTCTCTTTATTCACTTTTTAGTCACTTTAGTCTCTTTATTCTCTTTAGTCTCTTTATTCACTTTAGTGTCTTTATTCTCTTTAGTCTCTTCATTCACTTTAGTCTCTTTATTCTCTTTAGTCACTTTAGTCTCTTTATTCACTTTTTAGTCTCTTTATTCACTTTAGTGTCTTTATTCTCTTTAGTCTCTTTATTCTCTTTAGTCTCTTTATTCACTTTAGTCTCTTTATTCACTTTAGTCTCTTTATTCACTTTAGTCTCTTTATTCTCTTTAGTGTCTTTATTCTCTTTAGTGTCTTTATTCACTTTTTAGTCACTTTAGTGTCTTTATTCTCTTTAGTCTCTTCATTCACTTTAGTCTCTTTATTCACTTTTTAGTCACTTTAGTCTCTTTATTCTCTTTAGTCTCTTTATTCTCTTTAGTCTCTTTAGTCTCTTTATTCTCTTTAGTCTCTTTATTCTCTTTAGTCTCTTTATTCACTTTAGTCTCTTTATTCACTTTAGTCTCTTCATTACCTTTAGTCTCTTTATTGTCTTTAGTTACTTTAGTCTCTTTATTCACTTTAGTGTGTTTATTCTCTTTATTCTCTTTAGTCTCTTCATTCACTTTAGTCTCTTTATTCTCTTTATTCACTTTAGTCTCTTTATTCTCTTCATTCTCTTTCGTCTCTTAATTCACTTTTTAGTGTCTTTATTCACTTTTTAGTCACTTTAGTGTCTTTATTCTCTTTTAGTCTCTTTTATTCTCTTTAGTCTCTTTTTAGTCTCTTTATTCTCTTTTAGTCTTTTATTCTCTTTAGTCTCTTTAGTCTTTATTCTCTTTAGTCTTCTTTATTCTCTTTTAGTCTCTTTTATTCACTTAATCTCTTTTTATTCACTTTTAGTCTCTTCATTACCTTTAGTCTCTTTATTGTCTTTAGTTACTTTTAGTCTCTTTATTCACTTTAGTGTGTTTATTCTCTTTATTCTCTTATTATTCAATTTTTAGTCTCTTATTCTCTTTTATTCACTTAGTTCTTTATTCTTCATTTCTTCGTCTCTAATTCACTTTAGTTACTTTATTCACTTTAGTCTCTTTATTCACTTTAGTCTCTTTATTCACTTTAGTGTCTTTATTCTCTTTAGTCTCTTCATTCACTTTAGTCTCTTTATTCTCTTTAGTCACTTAGTCTCTTCTTTATTCACTTTTAAGTCTTTATTCACTTTTTAGTGTCTTTATTCTCTTTAGTCTTTTATTCTCTTTAGTCTTTATTCACTTTAGTCTCTTCATTCACTTTTTAGTCTCTTTATTCTCTTGAATTTCTCTTTATTCTCTCTTTAGCCTCTTAGTCACTTTAGTCTCTTTATTCTCTTTAGTGTCTTTATTCTCTTTAGTGTCTTTATTCTCTTTAGTCTCTTCATTCACTTTAGTCTCTTTATTCACTTTTTAGTCACTTTAGTCTCTTTATTCTCTTTAGTCTCTTTATTCTCTTTAGTCTCTTTATTCTCTTCAGTCTCTTTATTCACTTTAGTCTCTTTATTCACTTTAGTCTCTTTATTCACTTTAGTCTCTTTATTCTCTTTAGTCTCTTTATTCTCTTTAGTTACTTTAGTCTCTTTATTCACTTTAGTGTGTTTATTCTCTTTATTCTCTTTAGTCTCTTCATTCACTTTAGTCTCTTTATTCTCTTTAGTCTCTTTATTCACTTTAGTCTCTTTATTCTCTTTAGTCTCTTTATTCACTTTAGTCTCTTTATTCTCTTTAGTCTCTTTATTCACTTTAGTCTCTTTATTCTCTTTAGTCTCTTTATTCACTTTAGTGTGTTTATTCTCTTTATTCTCTTTAGTCTCTTTATTCACTTTAGTTACTTTATTCTCTTTAATGTCTTCATTCTCGTTCGTGTCTTTATTCACTTTAGTCTCTTTATTCTCTTTAGTCTCTTTATTCTCTTTATTCTTGTTAGTGTCTTTATTCTCTTTATTCACTTTTTAGTCACTTTAGTCTCTTTATTCTCTTTAGTCTCTTTATTCTCTTTAGTCTCTTTATTCTCTTTAGTCACTTTATTAACTTTTTAGTCTCTTTATTCACTTTATTCTCTTTAGTGTCTTTATTCACTTTAGTCTCTTTATTCTCTTTAGTGTCTTTATTCACTTTAGTCAGTGTATTCTCTTTAGTGTCTTTATTCTCTTTATTCACTTTAGTCAGTTTATTCTCTTTAGTGTCTTTATTCACTTTATTCACTTTAGTCAGTGTATTCTCTTTAGTGTCTTTATTCTCTTTAGTCAGTTTATTCTCTTTAGTCAGTTTATTCTCTTTAGTGTCTTTATTCACTTTATTCACTTTTGTCTCTTTATTCTCTTTAGTGTCTTTATTCTCTTTAATGTCTTTATTCTCTTTTTTCACTTTAGTCTCTTTATTCTCTTTAGTCTCTTTATTCTCTTTAGTCTCTTTATTCTCGTTAGTGTCTTTATTCACTTTAGTCTCTTCATTCTCTTTATTCTCTTTAGTCTCTTTAGTCTCTTTATTCACTTTTTAGTCACTTTAGTCTCTTTAGTCTCTTTATTCTCTTTAGTCTCTTTATTCTCTTTAGTCTCTTTATTCACTCTTAGTCTCTTTATTCACTTTAGTCTCTTCATTACCTTTCGTCTCTTTATTCTCTTTAGTTACTTTAGTCTCTTTATTCACTTTAGTGTGTTTATTCTCTTTATTCTCTTTAGTCTCTTCATTCACTTTAGTCTCTTTATTCTCTTTAGTCTCTTCATTCACTTTAGTCTCTTTATTCTCTTTAGTCTCTTTATTCACTTTAGTCTCTTTATTCTCTTTAGTCTCTTTATTCACTTTAGTCTCTTTATTCACTTTAGTCTCTTTATTCTCTTTAGTCTCTTTATTCACTTTAGTCTCTTTATTCTCTTTAGTCTCTTTATTCACTTTAGTGTGTTTATTCTCTTTAGTCTCTTCATTCACTTTAGTCTCTTTATTCTCTTTATTCACTTTAGTCTCTTTATTCTCTTTAGTCTCTTTATTCACTTTAGTGTGTTTATTCTCTTTAGTCTCTTCATTCACTTTAGTCTCTTTATTCTCTTTATTCACTTTAGTCTCTTTATTCTCTTTCGTCTCTTTATTCACTTTAGTGTGTTTATTCTCTTTATTCTCTTTAGTCTCTTTATTCACTTTAGTCTCTTTATTCACTTTAGTCTCTTTATTCTCTTTAGTCTCTTTATTCACTTTAGTGTGTTTATTCTCTTTATTCTCTTTAGTCTCTTTATTCACTTTAGTTACTTTATTCACTTTAGTCACTTTATTCTCTTTAATGTCTTCATTCTCGTTAGTGTCTTTATTCACTTTAGTCTCTTTATTCTCTTTAGTCTCTTTATTCTCTTTATTCTTGTTAGTGTCTTTATTCTCTTTATTCACTTTTTAGTCTCTTTATTCACTTTAGTCTCTTTATTCTCTTTAGTCTCTTTATTCTCTTTAGTCTCTTTAGTCTCTTTATTCACTTTTTAGTCACTTTAGTCTCTTTATTCACTTTAGTCTCTTTATTCTCTTTAGTCACTTTATTAACTTTTTAGTCTCTTTATTCACTTTATTCTCTTTAGTGTCTTTATTCACTTTAGTCTCTTTATTCTCTTTAGTGTCTTCATTCACTTTAGTCAGTGTATTCTCTTTAGTGTCTTTATTCTCTTTATTCACTTTAGTCACTTCAGTCAGTTTATTCTCTTTAGTGTCTTTATTCACTTTATTCACTTTTGTCTCTTTATTCTCTTTAGTGTCTTTATTCTCTTTAATGTCTTTATTCTCTTTTTTCACTTTAGTCTCTTTATTCTCTTTAGTCTCTTTATTCTCTTTAGTCTCTTTATTCTCGTTAGTGTCTTTATTCACTTTAGTCTCTTTATTCACTTTAGTCTCTTTATTCTCTTTAGTCTCTTTATTCACTTTTTAGTCTCTTTATTCACTTTAGTCTCTTTATTCTCTTTAGTCTCTTTATTCTCTTTAGTCTCTTTAGTCTCTTTATTCACTTTTTAGTCACTTTAGTCTCTTTATTCTCTTTAGTCTCTTTATTCTCTTAAGTCTCTTTATTCACTTTTTAGTCTCTTTATTCACTTTAGTCTCTTTATTCTCTTTAGTCTCTTCATTACCTTTAGTCTCTTTATTCTCTTTAGTTACTTTAGTCTCTTTATTCACTTTAGTGTGTTTATTCTCTTCATTCACTTTAGTCTCTTTATTCTCTTTAGTCTCTTTATTCACTTTAGTCTCTTTATTCTCTTTAGTCTCTTTATTCACTTTAGTCTCTTTATTCTCTTTAGTGTCTTTATTCACTTTAGTCTCTTTATTCTCTTTAGTGTCTTTATTCACTTTATTGTCTTAATTCACTTTATTCTCTTTATTCTCTTTATTCTCTTTAGTGTCTTTATTCACTTTATTCTCTTTCGTGTCTTTATTCTCTTTAGTGTCTTTATTCACTTTAGTCACTTTATTCTCTTTATTCACTTTAGTCTCTTTATTCTCTTCATTCTCTTTCGTCTCTTTATTCACTTTAGTTACTTTATTCACTTTAGTCTCTTTATTCTCTTTAGTCTCTTTATTCACTTTAGTTACTTTATTCACTTTAGTCACTTTATTCTCTTTATGTTTTTTGTTGTGTCTTTATTCACTTTAGTCTCTTTATTCTCTTTAGTCTCTTTATTCTCTTTATTCTTGTTGTGTCTTTATTCTCTTTATTCACTTTTTAGTCTCTTTATTCTTTGTTTTTTTCTTTAGTCTCTTTATTCTCTTTAGTCTCTTTATTCTCTTTATTCACTTTTTGTCACTTTAGTCTCTTTATTCACTTTAGTCTCTTTATTCTTTTAGTCACTTTATTAACTTTTTAGTCTCTTTATTCACTTTATTCTCTTTAGTGTCTTTATTCACTTTAGTCTCTTTATTCTCTTTAGTGTCTTCATTCACTTTAGTCAGTGTATTCTCTTTAGTGTCTTTATTCTCTTTATTCACTTTAGTCACTTCAGTCAGTTTATTCTCTTTAGTGTCTTTATTCACTTTATTCACTTTTGTCTCTTTATTCTCTTTAGTGTCTTTATTCTCTTTAATGTCTTTATTCTCTTTTTTCACTTTAGTCTCTTTATTCTCTTTAGTCTCTTTATTCTCTTTAGTCTCTTTATTCTCGTTAGTGTCTTTATTCACTTTAGTCTCTTTATTCACTTTAGTCTCTTTATTCTCTTTAGTCTCTTTATTCACTTTTTAGTCTCTTTATTCACTTTAGTCTCTTTATTCTCTTTAGTCTCTTTATTCTCTTTAGTCTCTTTAGTCTCTTTATTAACTTTTTAGTCACTTTAGTCTCTGTAGTCTCTTTATTCTCTTTAGTCTCTTTATTCTGTTTAGTCTCTTTATTCACTTTTTAGTCTCTTTATTCACTTTAGTCTCTTTATTCTCTTTAGTCTCTTTATTCTCTTTAGTCTCTTTAGTCTCTTTATTCACTTTTTAGTCACTTTAGTCTCTTTATTCTCTTTCGTCTCTTTATTCTCTTTAGTCTCTTTATTCACTTTAGTCTCTTTATTCACTTTAGTCTCTTTATTCACTTTAGTCTCTTTATTCACTTTAGTCTCTTCATTACCTTTAGTCTCTTTATTCTCTTTAGTTACTTTAGTCTCTTTATTCTCTTTAGTGTGTTTATTCTCTTTATTCACTTTAGTCTCTTTATTCTCTTTAGTCTCTTTATTCACTTTAGTCTCTTTATTCTCTTTAGTCTCTTTATTCACTTTAGTCTCTTTATTCTCTTTAGTGTCTTTATTCACTTTATTCTCTTTATTCTCTTTAGTGTCTTTATTCACTTTATTCTCTTTCGTGTCTTTATTCTCTTTAGTGTCTTTATTCACTTTAGTCACTTTATTCTCTTTATTCACTTTAGTCTCTTTATTCTCTTCATTCTCTTTCGTCTCTTTATTCACTTTAGTTACTTTATTCACTTTAGTCTCTTTATTCTCTTTAGTCTCTTTATTCACTTTAGTTACTTTCTTCACTTTAGTCACTTTATTCTCTTTAGTGTCTTTATTCACTTTAGTCTCTTTATTCTCTTTAGTCTCTTTATTCACTTTAGTGTCTTTATTCTCTTTAGTCACTTTAGTCACTTTCGTCTCTTTATTCACTTTTTAGTCTCTTTATTCACTTTAGTGTCTTTATTCTCTTTATTCTCTTTAGTCTCTTTATTCTCTTTAGTGTCTTTATTCACTTTAGTGTCTTTATTCATTTCAGTCACTTTATTCTCTTTAGTGTCTTTATTGACTTAATTGTCTTTATTCACTCTATTCTCTTTAGTCTCTTTATTCACTTTAGTCACTTTAGTCTCTTTATTCTCTTTAGTCTCTTTATTCTCTTTAGTCTCTTTAGTCTCTTTATTCACTTTAGTCACTTTATTCTCTTTATTCTCTTTTGTGTCTTTAGTGTCTTTAGTCTCTCTAGTGTCTTTAGTTAAGTTATTTAGTCTCTTTAGTCCATCATTAGATTTGGTCCATGGTTATTCAATTAAAATTCCCCGAGGTCCATTGAGATAGTTTCTCTCATGTTGTCCCTGTTCTGTCCGTTTAGTCTTCGTCCTCCGGGGTTTGACATGTTGTCCCTGTTCTGTCCGTTTAGTCTTCGTCCTCCGGGGTTTGACATGTTGTCCCTGTTCTGTCCGTTTAGTCTTCGTCCTCCGGGGTTTGACATGTTGTCCCTGTTCTGTCCGTTTAGTCTTCGTCCTCCGGGGTTTGACATGTTGTCCCTGTTCTGTCCGTTTAGTCTTCGTCCTCCGGGGTTTGACATGTTGTCCCTGTTCTGTCCGTTTAGTCTTCGTCCTCCGGGGTTTGACCGCTGACCGGTGGAATGGAGATCGTCCATGTGTACACGAAGCTCCGCTTTGAGTTTGGCCGGCAGTGTCTTTTCTCCGACCGCCCTGCAGAGCTGCTGGTGGACGTTCCTACGGACCAGAGTCTGGCTCCACAGTTCATCCAGAAGACCCGCCGAGACCAGGGCCTGCAGGCCTGCCGGGACATGTCGGAGCACCAGGTGAGCAACGTCTCAACCAGAAGGGGTTCTTTGGTCCAGAAAGACTCCAGAAATTCTTTGGTCCACAAACACTCCAGGTCTTCTTTGGTCCGGAAAGACTCCAGGTCTTCTTTAGTCCGGAAAGACTCCAGGTCTTCTTTGGTCTGGAAAGACTCCAGAAATTCTTTGGTCCACAAAGACTCCAGGTCTTCTTTGGTCCGGAAAGACTCCAGGTCTTCTTTGGTCCGGAAAGACTCCAGGTCTTCTTTGGTCCGGAAAGACTCCAGAAATTCTTTGGTCCACAAAGACTCCAGGTCTTCTTTGGTCCGGAAAGACTCCAGGTCTTCTTTGGTCCGGAAAGACTCCAGAAATTCTTTGGTCCACAAAGACTCCAGGTCTTCTTTGGTCCGGAAAGACTTCAGGTCTTCTTTGGTCCACAAACACTCCAGGTCTTCTTTGGTCCGGAAAGACTCCAGGTCTTCTTTGGTCCGGAAAGACTCCAGATCTTCTTTGGTCCGGAAAGACTCCAGAAATTCTTTGGTCCACAAAGACTCCAGGTCTTCTTTGGTCCGGAAAGACTCCAGGTCTTCTTTGGTCCGGAAAGACTCCAGGTCTTCTTTGGTCCACAAAGACTCCAGGTCTTCTTTGGTCCGGAAAGACTCCAGGTCTTCTTTGGTCCGGAAAGACTCCAGGTCTTCTTTGGTCCAGAAAGACTCCAGCTCCAGGTCTTCTTTGGTCCAGAAAGACTCCAGCTCCAGGTCTTCTTTGGTCCACAAAGACTCCAGCTCCAGGTCTTCTTTGGTCCACAAAGACTCCATGTCTTCTTTGGTCCACTGCAACGTCAAGCTGCTGTCTCCTGAATGAGAGCTGGGATCCCAAATCTGTAGGCAAGGCAATGTAATTTACAAAGAAAATCATCTTATAATACCTCTGAGGACAAAACACAGACTTACTGAAGGACAAAACACAGACTTACTGAAGGACAAAACACAGACTTACTGAAGGACAAAACACAGACTTACTGAAGGACAAAACACAGACTTACTGAAGGACAAAACACAGACTTACTGAAGGACAAAACACAGACTTACTGAAGGACAAAAGACAGATTCCCGTCCTCTCCCAAATCCTCTCCCCCGTCCTCTCCCCCGTCCTTTCCCAAATCCTCTCCCCCGTCCTCTCCCCCGTCCTTTCCCAAATCCTCTCCCCCGTCCTCTCCCCTGTCCTCTCCCCCGTCCTCTCCCCTGTCCTTTCCCAAATCCTCTCCCCCGTCCTCTCCCCCGTCCTCTCCACGTCCTCTCCCCCGTCCTCTCCCACGTCTCCCGTCCTTTCCCAAATCCTCTCCCCCGTCCTCTCCCCCGTCCTTTCCCAAATCCTCTCCCCCGTCCTCTCCCCCGTCCTTTCCCAAATCCTCTCCCCCGTCCTCTCCCCTGTCCTTTTCCAAATCCTCTCCCCCGTCCTCTCCCCTGTCCTCCCCCACGTCCTCTCCCCTGTCCTTTCCCAAATCCTCTCCCCCGTCCTCTCCCACGTCCTCTCCCCCGTCCTCTCCACGTCCTCTCCCCCGTCCTCTCCCACGTCCCCCGTCCTCTCCCCCGTCCTCTCCCCCATCCTCTCCCCCGTCCTCTCCACGTCCTCTCCCCCGTCCCCCGTCCCCCGTCCTCTCCCACGTCCCCCGTCCTCTCCCCCGTCCTCTCCCGTCCTCTCCCACGTCCTCTCCCCCATCCTCTCCCTTTGGCCACCATGGCCCCGGCTCTAGTTCTAGTCCTTCTCTCAACCAGATTCAAGTCTGCCTTGACACCTGCCTTCAATCTGCTCATCACTTCCTGGTGACCACATGGTGCCTGAAACCTTTTTTCCTGAAACCTTGTTGATGCTGATTATGAGATATGAAAATATAATATCATGATAGTTGGCTTTAGTCTGTGAATGAGTGGAACCATGATGTCAGGTGAAGCCTCTTCATGCTGACTCAGGTGTTTCTGTGTCTGCAGGTGAACACTCAGCGCTTTGAGTCTGACAGCTGTGGTCTAAACCACGAGGAGGGGGGGTGGCCCAAAGACGTGAACCCTCAGGAGATGGAACAGACCATCCGCTTCAGGAAGAAGGTGGAGAAAGACGAGAGCTACATCAACAGCATCCTGCAGCTGGGCAGCGTAAGATCCCCGGTCCACATGGACCCCCTTCACCTTCACTCGGTCCACATGGACCCCCTTCACCTTCACTCGGTCCACATGGACCCCCTTCACCTTCACTCGGTCCACATGGACCCCCTTCACCTTCAGCGGGGTTCATGTCATAGGGCACTGTGTGATGTCATCGTGTGTGTGATGTCATCATGTGTGTGATGTCATTGTGTGTGGTCCAGGTCACAGAGAACTGCATCAGACAGAACAATGCCGTAGACATCTACCAGGACTACCTACAGGACCAGGACCAGGACCAGGACCAGGACCACCAGGATCCGCCATCTGCCAAGACCATCAACGTCTTCAGGTGACGAGTGTTACATATCAACCCGTTTATTATGGAGGAGATTATCTTCATGTTACATATCAACCTGTTTATTATGGAGGAGATTATCTTCATGTTACATATCAACCTGTTTATTATGGAGGAGATTATCTTCCATGTTCATAAACCTGACTCAAAGTCTCCAACATTGCCATGGTGATCAATGTCCAGATCAGTACTTGATCAGCTTTTGTTTATACTGTACAATACATGTTAATACATTACCCCAAAAATCACAAATAGCTCATGACATAAGGATTAGTATTCACTATGTTCTAATCAAATAAAGCTGAACTTTAATATAAATAAAGTAATTAATTACATCACATCAACACATCTTCAATATGAATAAAGTAATTCATTACATCACATCAACAATGTCTTTGTGATTGAGAGGTTAAACACCAACACATATAGATCAAAGCAGAATGTTTGGATTAAGTTATGTTGTGAAGTTTGGATCCCAGAGGTAAACAACCCTGAAGAGACGTCTGGAGTCCACATGGTGGATCCCAGAGGTAAACAACCCTGAAGAGACGTCTGGAGTCCACATGGTGGATCCCAGAGGTAAACAACCCTGAAGAGACGTCTGGAGTCCACATGGTGGATCCCAGAGGTAAACAACCCTGAAGAGACGTCTGGAGTCCACATGGTGGATCCCAGAGGTAAACAACCCTGAAGAGACGTCTGGAGTCCACATGGTGGATCCCAGAGGTAAACAACCCTGAAGAGACGTCTGGAGTCCACATGGTGGATCCCAGAGGTAAACAACCCTGAAGAGACGTCTGGAGTCCACATGGTGGATCCCAGAGGTAAACAACCCTGAAGAGACGTCTGGAGTCCACATGGTGGATCCCAGAGGTAAACAACCCTGAAGAGACGTCTGGAGTCCACATGGTGGATCCCAGAGGTAAACAACCCTGAAGAGACGTCTGGAGTCCACATGGTGGATCCCAGAGGTAAACAACCCTGAAGAGACGTCTGGAGTCCACATGTTGGATCCCAGAGGTAAACAACCCTGAAGAGACGTCTGGAGTCCACATTGTGGATCCCAGAGGTAAACAACCCTGAAGAGACTTCTGGAGTCCACATGGTGGATCCCAGAGGTAAACAACCCTGAAGAGACGTCTGGAGTCCACATGGTGGATCCCAGAGGTAAACAACCATGAAGGGACGTCTGGAGTCCACATGGTGGATCCCAGAGGTAAACAACCCTAAAGAGACGTCTGAAGTCCACATGGTGGATCCCAGAGGTAAAAAACCCTAAAGAGACGTCTGGAGTCCACATGGTGGATCCCAGAGGTAAACAACCCTAAAGAGACCTCTGAAGTCCACATGGTGGACGATAACATGTTTCCTAACTAACTGGCACCAACAACGTTGGTTTAGATGTAATAAAATAAAAAGTTGATGTACTGAATGAAGCTTCAGACTGTTTGGTTCAGGAGGACTGAGAACCCAGAGTTTACCCTGAAGGTACCTTGCTAACCCAAGATCCTGCTTCCTGGTTCAGGACCTGGTCTCCTGCCTACACAACAAACAGCTTGAAGCTTCATTTAGAACGATTCAATTCTAAATCAACATCTGGAGGCTGCACAGCTCCTTTTTGTTCATACTTATTGGCAAGAAAATGAAATGAAAAGTATCGGCCTATTAATGTAGTTCGGTTTGTTGTTCACAACGTAGCATCATGAGGGATCTGATACTAAAAAGCATTAATGATTATCGGGCCCTCCTAGAGATTACACGTATTATTTACTGGCCCCGGGTTTATAATGTGTTTATTCCTCTGGCTGCTGCTTGTAGTTGATCCTTGGTGTGTCTGCAGAGATCTGGTTGTCGTTGATCCTTGGTGTGTCGCAGAGATCTGGTTGTCGTTGATCCTTGGTGTGTCTGCAGAGATCCTAACGAGGTGAAGCGGACCGTCACCGGTCTGTCGTGGCATCCTGACGGTGGCAGGAAGCTGGCGGCCGCCTACTCCTGCCTTGAGTTCCAGAAAGCCTCCAGAGACATGAGCCTGGACTCCTACATCTGGGACATCGGTGGGTGAGACAGACGCAGGGACAGCAGCTGGATTCAGAGTCCAGATCTCACAGATGGATTCATGTTTTGTTTCAGAGAACCCGAACAGACCGGAGATGACTCTGAAGCCTGCCTCTCCGCTCGTCTGTCTGGAATACAACCCCAAAGACTGCCACACTCTGGTGGGAGGCAGCTACAACGGGCAGATCGGTGGGTTCAGGTCTAGACTGACGGACTGTTTGTGTCTCAGTGAAGAGTTTAAGAACCTGTGGTGTGTTTGTTTCAGCATACTGGGACACCCGGAGAGGCAGCCAGCCGGTGGAGGTTTCCTCTGTGGAGCACGGTCACAGAGACCCGGTCTACAAGATCATCTGGCTGCAGTCCAAGACTGGGACAGACATTTTCTCTGCATCTACTGATGGACAGGTAGACTGACGGGTAGACTGACGGTTAGACTGACGGGTAGACTGACGGGTAGACCGACGGGTGGACCGAGGGGTGGACCGACGGGTAGACCGAGGGGTGGACCGACGGGTAGACCGACGGGTAGACCGACGGGTAGACTGACTTAACTCATTTAATGAGGGTATTGACGCGCCATGACTGACCCATTTAAAACTAATGCTACGCGGTTTTAGAGCGTCATAGAGGACTAAGAGCCCTGACCAGTGGGGTGGGACCATGAGGATCACAGACAGGTAAAAGTCTCTCCTCTTTCCCTCAGGTTCTGTGGTGGGATGTCCGCAGGTTGACCGAGCCCACAGAGCGTCTGGTTCTGGACCCGAGCAGGGAGGGAAACCTGGATCGAGCTTTAGGAGCCATCTCTCTGGATTTTGAGTCTACCATGGTGAGGTTTATCTATTGCTCCATTTTAAGACCCTTGTACACTGTGATCCTGGTCTTCCAAGACTAAAATGGACACTTGTGGGTTGTATGTGGTGAGATCTCTGGTCTTCAGTCCAAACAAACGATGTAAGACATGAGTGAGTGGCGCTGAAGGGTGTAGACGTGGGGCAACACGTGGGCTGGCTGTGGAGATGAGGCTTCAGTTTGTAGATCGTAGCTCGTGTTGACCCGGTATCTGCAACCACCGTTTGGTTAGTTAGCACCCAAGCTAAAAGCTTTGAACCCGGTGTACGAGTTTCGGCAGGCTGACCATATGGATCTTTTCCAAGAGAAGACGTAATTAAGTGAGGCTCCGATTGGTTGGTGCAACCAACATGAAGTCCATTCAGAAGACTGGTCTTAGCAGTTAGGACCTGGCTCAGTGGAGACGGAGGTTCTGTGCTTTGCAATATGTGAGCCCGCCTATATCTAGACGGTATCACTTCACAGACGGTGATCCATGTCCCTGCAACAGCCAGGATCCAGCACACCGAGGCTACCTCTATCGTAGGTCTACAGGTGGGACCCTGCTCCCTGGTCTGAGGTTCCTAAAACCCCAAAACTCAGATTCATTGAGTCAACCTTAGTCTGGCTCCTCACCTGGACCAGTTTCCCCCCAACATCCCTAGTCCTTTTCCTCCCTGTCTCAAAGTGTGTGTGTCTGTCCCCTCCCTGTCTCAAAGTGTGTTGTCTGTCCCCTCCCTGTCTCAAAGTGTGTGTGTCTGTCCCCTCCCTGTCTCAAAGTGTGTGTGTCTGTCCCCTTCCTGTCTCAAAGTGTGTTGTCTGTCCCCTCCCTGTCTCAAAGTGTGTGTCTGTCCCCTCCCTGTCTCAAAGTGTGTGTGTCTGTCCCCTCCCTGTCTCAAAGTGTGTGTGTCTGTCCCCTCCCTGTCTCAAAGTGTGTTGTCTGTCCCCTCCCTGTCTCAAAGTGTGTGTCTGTCCCCTCCCTGTCTCAAAGTGTGTTGTCTGTCCCCTCCCTGTCTCAAAGTGTGTGTCTGTCCCCTCCCTGTCTCAAAGCGTGTTGTCTGTCCCCTCCCTGTCTCAAAGCGTGTGTGTCTGTCCCCTCCCTGTCTCAAAGCGTGTGTGTCTGTCCCCTCCCTGTCTCAAAGCGTGTGTGTCTGTCCCCTCCCTGTCTCAAAGCGTGTTGTCTGTCCCCTCCCTGTCTCAAAGCGTGTTGTCTGTCCCCTCCCTGTCTCAAAGCGTGTGTGTCTGTCCCCTCCCTGTCTCAAAGCGTGTGTGTCTGTCCCCTCCCTGTCTCAAAGCGTGTGTGTCTGTCCCCTCCCTGTCTCAAAGCGTGTTGTCTGTCCCCTCCCTGTCTCAAAGCGTGTGTGTCTGTCCCCTCCCTGTCTCAAAGCGTGTGTGTCTGTCCCCCATGTCTCTGCAGCCCACTAAGTTCATGGTGGGGACAGAGCAGGGCGTGGTCGTGTCCTGCAATAGGAAGGCAAAGACTCCAGCAGAGAAGATCGTCTGTACGTATGATGGACACCAGGGACCCGTCTATGCTCTGCAAAGGAACCCTTTCTTTCCCAAAAACTTCCTCACCGTGGGGGACTGGACCGCCCGCATCTGGTCTGAAGACATCAAGGACTCGTCCATCATGTGGACCAAGTAGGACACACATTTAAAGATCAGTAGAGAGGTTTCTATATAATCTGGTCCCCTGTTCTGTCCCATCTCCTTTCTCAAACCATCCTGTCCCGTTTCATATTGTCTCACCTGGTTCTGTTCAGTCTTGTCTTGTCTTGTCTCATCTCATCCCGACGTACTTGTCCTTTTGGACGCCATGTGGACATTCTGCTCAGTTCCTAAAACCAGACTTTAACTCCTGTCAGATATCAGATGTCGTATCTGACGGACGCCTGCTGGAGTCCTGTCCGGCCCTCAGTCTTCTTCACTGTAAAGATGGACGGCGTGTTGGACGTCTGGGACATCTTGTTTAAACAGAATGACCCCACGCTGAGTCTCAAGGTACCGTCTCACTTATCTTGACTTTTAGTGGATCGGCAGGACCCTGTTCTACGACGAGACTTACACATACCAGATCCTCTAAACCATCCTACTGGTCATCTGGTTTAACTAACCCTAACAACCAGATCCTCTAAACCATCCTACTGGTCATCTGGTTTAACTAACCCTAACAACCAGATCCTCTAAACCATCCTACTGGTCATCTGGTTTAACTAACCCTAACAACCAGATCCTCTAAACCATCCTACTGGTTATCTGGTTTAACTAACCCCAACAACCAGATCCTCTAAACCATCCTACTGGTCATCAGGTTTAACTAACCCTAACAACCAGATCCTCTAAACCATCCTACTGGTTATCTGGTTTAACTAACCCTAACAACCAGACCTCTAAACCATCCTACTGGTTATCTGGTTTAACTAACCCTAACTAACCCTAACAACCAGACCTCTAAACCATCCTACTGGTTATCTGGTTTAACTAACCCTAACAACCAGACCTCTAAACCATCCTACTGGTTATCTGGTTTAACTAACCCTAACAACCAGACCTCTAAACCATCCTACTGGTTATCTGGTTTAACTAACCCTAACAACCAGACCTCTAAACCATCCTACTGGTCATCAGGTTTAACTAACCCTAACTAACCCTAACAACCAGACCTCTAAACCATCCGACTGGTTATCTGGTTAAACTAACCCTAACAACCAGACCTCTAAACCATCCAACTGGTTATCTGGTTTTACTAACCCTAACTAACCCTAACAACCAGACCTCTAAACCATCCTACTGGTTATCTGGTTTAACTAACCCTAACAACCAGACCTCTAAACCATCCTATTGGTTATCTGGTTTAACTAACCCTAACAACCAGACCTCGAAACCATCCTACTGGTTATCTGGTTTAACTAACCCTAACAACCAGACCTCTAAACCATCCTACTGGTTATCTGGTTTAACTAACCCTCACAACCAGATCCTCTAAACCATCCTACTGGTCATCAGGTTTAACTAACCCTAACAACCAGACCTCGAAACCATCCTACTGGTTATCTGGTTTAACTAACCCTAACAACCAGACCTCTAAACCATCCTACTGGTTATCTGGTTTAACTAACCCTAACTAACCCTAACAACCAGACCTCTAAACCATCCTACTGGTTATCTGGTTTAACTAACCCTAACAACCAGACCTCTAAACCATCCTACTGGTTATCTGGTTTAACTAACCCTAACAACCAGACCTCTAAACCATCCTACTGGTTATCTGGTTTAACTAACCCTAACAACCAGACCTCTAAACCATCCTACTGGTCATCAGGTTTAACTAACCCTAACAACCAGACCTCTAAACCATCCTACTGGTTATCTGGTTTAACTAACCCTAACAACCAGACCTCTAAACCATCCTACTGGTTATCTGGTTTAACTAACCCTAACAACCAGACCTCTAAACCATCCTACTGGTTATCTGGTTTAACTAACCCTAACTAACCCTAACAACCAGACCTCTAAACCATCCTACTGGTTATCTGGTTTAACTAACCCTAACAACCAGACCTCTAAACCATCCTACTGGTCATCAGGTTTAACTAACCCTAACTAACCCTAACTACCAGACCTCTAAACCATCCTACTGGTTATCTGGTTTAACTAACCCTAACAACCAGATCCTCTAAACCATCCTACTGGTTATCTGGTTTAACTAACCCTAACAACCAGATCCTCTAAACCATCCTACTGGTTATCTGGTTTAACTAACCCTAACAACCAGATCCTCTAAACCATCCTACTGGTTATCTGGTTTAACTAACCCCAACAACCAGATCCTCTAAACCATCCTACTGGTCATCAGGTTTAACTAACCCTAACAACCAGACCTCTAAACCATCCTACTGGTTATCTGGTTTAACTAACCCTAACAACCAGACCTCTAAACCATCCTACTGGTTATCTGGTTTAACTAACCCTAACAACCAGACCTCTAAACCATCCTACTGGTTATCTGGTTTAACTAACCCTAACAACCAGACCTCTAAACCATCCTACTGGTTATCTGGTTTAACTAACCCTAACAACCAGACCTCTAAACCATCCTACTGGTTATCTGGTTTAACTAACCCTAACAACCAGACCTCTAAACCATCCTACTGGTTATCTGGTTTAACTAACCCTAACTAACCCTAACAACCAGACCTCTAAACCATCCTACTGGTTATCTGGTTTAACTAACCCTAACAACCAGACCTCTAAACCATCCTACTGGTTATCTGGTTTAACTAACCCTAACTAACCCTAACAAGACCTCTAAACCATCCTACTGGTTATCTGGTTTAACTAACCCTAACAACCAGACCTCTAAACCATCCTACTGGTTATCTGGTTTAACTAACCCTAACTAACCCTAACAACCAGACCTCTAAACCATCCTACTGGTTATCTGGTTTAACTAACCCTAACAACCAGACCTCTAAACCATCCTACTGGTTATCTGGTTTAACTAACCCTAACAACCAGACCTCTAAACCATCCTACTGGTTATCTGGTTTAACTAACTGGTCCTCAGGTGTGTGACGAGGCCCTGTACAGCCTCCGGCTCCAGGACAACGGGCGCCTGGTGGCGTGCGGCTCCCAGCAGGGCGGCGCCACGCTGCTGGAGGTGTGCTCCGGACTGTCCAGCCTCCAGAAGAACGAGAAGAGTCTGCTGGCTGCGGTGAGGACTCTATGAACAAGAACATTAAACATTATTTAATAAATACTCAATAACACTGTTTCTTTGGGAGAAGATGTTTGAGCGCGAGACGAAGCGAGAGAAGATCCTGGAGGCCCGGCAGAGAGAGATCCGTCTAAAGGAGAGGAGCCGGTCCGAGCAGAGCCGGGAGGAGGACGGGGGACGGGAGGACGGAGACCAGAGTCCACATCAGCTGATGGCCAGAGCCGAGGACGACTTCTATGTGGTCACGGAGACGGAGATGAAGAGGAGGAGGGAGAAGGAGGACCAGACAGCCGGAGTCGGAACCGGATCAGAGGGCCAGTGCCAGAGCCAGAGCCAGAGCCGGAGCCAGAGCCGGAACCAGAGCCAGAGCCAGAGCCAGAGCCAGAACCCACAGCCAGAGCCAGAGCCAGAGCCAGAGCCAGAGCCAGAGCCAGAGCCAGAGCCAGAGCCAGAGCCAGAGCCAGAGCCACAGCCAGAGCTTCCGCTACCCCCCTTCTTCTGACCAGAGTATTGATGAGCTCCGACGTTCTCGGTGTGTTATTCTTTAATGAATAAATCTGGTGAAACACCAACAGATATGGATTGAAGCAGAATATTTCATTTGATAAAAACATGTTTTCATGTTTTAAATTATTACATCCATGTGTGTTTTTTCCCTCCAAAATAATAAAAGTAATTTCACTGTTTTTGTTTCAGGAGAAAGACATCTGTGGAAAGAAGAAAGTTACATATCCATGTTCCATTTGAAATAATACAGTTTTATTTGAATGTTTTAATAAATTAACTGTGATATGTTCTTTTGGTTTAATATCGCTTTAAAGTAAACATGAAGAAAAGAGACGTAAAGTTATCAACAACTGTTCTGAGGTCAGAGGTCACCACCTTAAATACAGACTGACCCTGTGAAGCCCTTTAATCATTTAAATCAGAGTAAAGCATTTATATGAATATTTAAATCAGTACTCGATGAGTTCACAGTAAAGTATTTCTATGAATATTTAAATCAGTACTCGGTGAGTTCAGAGTATTTATATGAATATTTAAATCAGTACTCGGTGTGTTCAGAGTATTTATATGAATATTTAAATCAGTACTCGGTGAGTTCAGAGTATTTATATGAAAATTTAAATCAGTACTCGGTGAGTTTAGAGTATTTATATGAATATTTAAATTGTTACTTGGTGAATTCAGAGGATTTATATAAATATTTAAATCAGTACTCGGTGAGTTCAGAGTATTTATATGAATATTGAAATCGGTACTTGGTGAGTTCAGAGTATTTATATGAATATTTAAATCAGTACTCGGTGATTATTAAGTGAGTATTAAGGACTTTTCTCACTTCCGGTTGTTTCCCTTTACCAGAAGAAGAACATCATTTCATAGTTCCACCTGATTTTAAAATGTTTTAACTTACATTTGAATAATTGTACCAATCATAGAAATTAAAATGCCTGTTATCTTTATGGATATCATTCTTGGTTTTATTATTATTTATTATTATATTTGATTATTATTTATAATTATTATAATTGTTATTTATAATTATTATAATTATTATTATTGTTTATTATTATATTTGATTATTATTGTTTATTATTATATTTGAATATTATTTATAGTTATTATCATTATTATTTATTATTATTCTTATTATTATTATTTATTATTACTATTATTATTATTATTATTACTATTATTTATTATCGTGAACTTTATTCTTGTGATTTTCTGAAAAGAAACGGGCTTTTATTGTGAAGGACCGCGGAAGTCGTCGTGTTGGTGCTGCTCTCCGTGCGCACCATGCGCAGCAACACGTCCCTGGTTCTGGTTCAGGTGTTACACACATCACTGGTTCTGGTCCAGGTGTTACACTCGTCCCAGGTCCAGGTGTAACACAAGTCCCAGGTTCTGGTCCAGGTGTTACACACGTCCCTGGTTCTGGTCCAGGTCTTACACACGTCCCTGGTTCTGGTCCAGGTGTTACACACGTCCCTGGTCCAGGTGTTACACACGTCCCTGGTTCTGGTCCAGGTCTTACACACGTCCCTGGTTCTGGTTCAAGTGTTACACACGTCCCTGGTTCTGGTCCAGGTGTTACACACGTCCCTGGTCCAGGTGTAACACAAGTCCATGGTTCTGGTCCAGGTGTTACACAAGTCCCTGGTTCTGGTCCAGGTGTTACACACACGATATTTGAACTCCTTCTCTTGAGGTCGGCACTCCGTCTCCACCTGGAGGAGCTCATGAAGAGGCCAACAGGACCACAGAGGCTGAGTAGTGAGATACCCCGATAGAGAGGCCGAGTAGTGAGATACCCCGATAGAGAGGCCGAGTAGTGAGCTACCCCGATAGAGAGGCCGAGTAGTGAGATACCCCGATAGAGAGGATGAGTAGTGAGATACCCCGATAGAGAGGATGAGTAGTGAGATACCCCGATAGAGAGGATGAGTAGTGAGATACCCCGATAGAGAGGCCGAGTAGTGAGATACCCCGATAGAGAGGCCGAGTAGTGAGATACCCCGATAGAGAGGCCGAGTAGTGAGATACCCCGATAGAGAGGCCGAGTAGTGAGATACCCCGATAGAGAGGCCGAGTAGTGAGATACCCCGATAGAGAGGCCGAGTAGTGAGATACCCCGATAGAGAGGCCGAGTAGTGAGATACCCCGATAGAGAGGCCGAGTAGTGAGATACCCCGATAGAGAGGCCGAGTAGTGAGATACCCCGATAGAGAGGCCGAGTAGTGTGATACCCCGATAGAGAGGCCGAGTAGTGAGATACCCCGATAGAGAGGTCTAGTAGTGCGATACCCCGATAGAGAGGCCGAGTAGTGTGATACCCCGATAGAGAGCACACTCTCCGGTCCCCCTTCTTGAACATGGGAACCACCACCCTGGTCTGCCAGTCCAATTTTGAGGTGTTGCTTCATACTTAATGTTTTAAGTACTAAACGTAGAATTATCTCCACACTTTTATTGATCATTACATAAATGTTCTTCCTCAGTCACAAAGGACTTACAACACATTTAAAGTGAGGAGTTGCTTCATTCTGCTTTAACTCTGAGCCGGATGCACCAGGAGGGTCAGGGGTAGTTAGGGTCAGGCTCTCGGTCTGGGTTAGTTAGGGTTAGTTAGGTAGTTAGGGTTAGTTGGGTAGTTGGGGTTAGTTAGAGTTAGTTAGGTAGTTAGGGGTAGTTAGGGTTAGTTAGGTAGTTAGGGGTAGTTAGGGGTAGTTAGGGTCCAGTCTGTCCTGGTTCCTGTTAAAGCCAGGAAGCGTTACGCAGAGACGTTTCTGGACTGACGCGGCAGATGACGTCACACCCGGACGTACGTAACGTCTGACGCAGAGACGCTTGGTTGGGAACCCGGAAGTGGACTCGCGTTGTTTACATGCTGCTCTTTGTTCGGGGGGGAGTTCCACCACAATGTCCAAGAAACGGTCGAAGAGCACCGAGAACCGGAGCCCGCGGGACACCCGGAGCCCGCGGGACACCCGGAGCCCGCGGGACACCCGGAGCCCGCGGGACACCCGGAGCCCGCGGGACAACCGGAGCCCGCGGGACAACCGGGACACCCGGAGCCTGCGGGCGGCGATCGACGAGCAGCTGGCGGCGGCCGCGGAGGAGATCTTCCGGCTGCTGAAGGAGCGCGGAGCCGCGGACGTGGAGCAGCTCCGGGATCGGGTCGCGGAGCGGATCAGCGCAGCCGTGGAGCTCATCTTCACCGCGTTTGGTGCCTCCAGGGCGGCCGAGAGAGAACCGGAGCAGCCCGCTGAAGGTTCGTGTCCCCAGAGACCTCACAGGTTTACATGGGTCCTGTTTTTATCTGGACCCTGGTCCTGGTTTTGTCTGGACCTGGTCCTGGTTTTATCTGGACCCTGGTCCTGGTTTTATCTGGACCCTGGTCCTGGTTCTATCTGGACCTGGTCCTGGTTTTATCTGGACCCTGGTCCTGCCCGACACCTACTGCTATTATCATTATTATTATTAGTTGCATTGCTATTAGTATTGCCAATACAATTACTGCTTCTATTATCATTATTATTCTACTATATCATCATTATTATTCTACTATATCATATGCATTGAATGTGTTATAACTTCATCATGCTACTACTCTCATATGAATCATTATGTCATATGCATTGAATGTGTTGTAACTTCATCATGCTACTACTCTCATTATATGAATCATTATGTCATATGCATTGAATGTGTTGTAACTTCATCATGCTACTACTCTCATTATATGAATCATTATGTCATATGCATTGAATGTGTTGTAACTTCATCATGCTACTACTCTCATTATATGAATCATTATGTCATATGCATTGAATGTGTTGTATCTTCATCATGCTACTACTCTCATTATATGAATCATTATGTCATATGCATTGAATGTGTTGTAACTTCATCATGCTACTACTCTCATTATATGAATAATTATGTCATATGCATTGAATGTGTTGTAACTTCATCATGCTACTACTCTCATTATATGAATAATTATGTCATATGCATTGAATGTGTTGTAACTTCATCATGCTACTACTCTCATTATGTCATATGCATTGAATGTGTTGTAACTTCATCATGCTACTACTCTCATTATATGAATCATTATGTCATAGCATTGAATGTGTTGTATCTTCATCATGCTACTACTCTCATTGTATGAATAATTATGTCATATGCATTGAATGTGTTGTAACTTCATCATGCTACTACTCATTATATGAATCATGATGTCATATGCATTGAATGTGTTGTAACTTCATCATGCTACTACTCTCATTATATGAATAATTATGTCATATGCATTGAATGTGTTGTAACTTCATCATGCTACTACTCTCATTATATGAATCATTATGTCATATGCATTGAATGTGTTGTAACTTCATCATGCTACTACTCTCATTATATGAATCATTATGTCATATGCATTGAATGTGTTGTAACTTCATCATGCTACTCTCATTATATGAATCATTATGTCATATGCATTGAATGTGTTGTAACTTCATCATGCTACTACTCTCATTATATGAATCATTATGTCATATGCATTTAATGTGTTGTAACTTCATCATGCTACTCTCATTATATGAATCATTATGTCATATGCATTGAATGTGTTGACCATGTATAAAGACAGAAGAAATGGGGGTTATAGATCTAGAAGAATGAAACGTTACCAGCATCGGCAGCACAGAGGACATCATCTGTTCTGCTTAAGCCGAAGCAGATGACACAAGTTTTGGGCTGACTGATCCCTGATTCACTCCCCCGGAGAATCAGAGGAGAAATCCGGCTTGGATCTCAGCTGGTACCGATGTTCAGCCCAGATTATCTGGGCCTGTGAGAGTGAACAGATCCATCATTTCAAACATGTTAAAATCTGGGTGATAACACAATAAGACAATGAGAGAGACGATTCATGTTTCTAACAACGGTACACGTTTTAGCCCTCCAGGCTAACGTTAGCTAGCTAGCATACTGCTTTTGACAGATATATACGACTTTCCAGCCGTTTCACATCCCAACAGAGAACGCGTGACGGAGAACGTGATGGAGAACGTTTAACGTACTGTGGTCAGTTGGTCGAGGGAACCATCATTAGAGGATCTTTGATCTCTGTGATCAAACAGATTCCTGATCGTTATGATTATGACTTCATTGTTTTATCAATTCTTTGATAATAGGGATCAGCCTGAGGTCTTCAGTCTGCAGCTGAACTGAATGATCACGATGTGTTGCATTGCTGTTAGTTGCCATGACGACTAGTTCCTTCAAGTTCAAGATTTTTATGAAACATCGTGTCAAAGAGGATTTAAACTGTGTTTCTTTCTTTCAGAGTTTTGTCTCTCTGATGGACATCTGAAGCAGGACGACCTGGACCAACTGAAGGACCCTGTGCCTGGCACTTCCTCCAGACCAGACCGTGTTTCTGAACCGGATCACCGCCCGGACTCTCCGGACGATGTAGCCGGCAAGGAGGAAGACGAAGAGAGCGACGAAGAGGCGCCCCCCCACTGCTGCAGAGTCTGCGGGAAGTCGTTCAACAGGAAAGGCTTTTTGATGAAACACGTGGAGAAACACTTGAAGGAGGCGGAGTGTGTTTGCGGTCTGTGTGGCGAGCGTTTAGAGTCCAGCGACGGTCTGAGGCTGCACCACCAGACGCACCGCGACAGCAGCAGGACCTGCCACATCTGCAGCAAGAAGTTCCCCTCGATCCGCGCTCAGGAGACCCACCTGAGGCTGCACACCGGGGAGAAACCATTCAGCTGCCACGTCTGCGGAAAAGGCTTCAACCAGAAGGGAAACATGGTGACGCACATGAGGATCCACACGGCAGAGAAGCCATTCAGGTGCACCACGTGTCACAAGGAGTTCAGCCACACCGGCTCTCTGGAGCGACACATGAAGGTCCACGACGGACAGACGCCGTTCAGCTGCAAAGTCTGCGGGAAAAGCTTCAGCAAAAGCGCCGAGCTGAGGCGGCACGTCCGCAGCCACGAGTCCGCCGCTACGCCCGCCGCCAGAAGCAGACGCAGGAAACCAAGTCTGACTCCTTCTCACTGCTGCAAGGTCTGCGGGAACGCCTTTCACAATAAAGGTAACTTTGTGCGGCACGCAGAGACTCATTTAAACGGTCCCGAGTGTCGCTGTGGCGTCTGCGGAGAGCAGTCCGAGTCCTCGGAGAGTCTGCAGCTTCACATTCAGAGCCACAGAGAAACCAACAGGATGTGTGACATCTGCGGCATCAGCTTCAGGGACATGGAGATCCACATGAGGACGCACACCGGCCAGAAGCCCTTCAGCTGCAAAGACTGCGGCAAAGACTTCCCCAGGAAGGGCTCGCTGGAGAGACACATGAAGCTGCACGCCGGCGAGAGGCCGTACATCTGCGAGTTCTGCGGGAAAACGTTCATTGAGAACACCGTCCTGAAGAGACACATCAAGAGCCACACGGGAGGGAAGCCCAGGATCTACTCCTGTGACATCTGCAGCAAGACCTTCACCATGAGCCAGCATCTGGACGTGCACAAGAGGATCCACACCGGGGAGAAGCCGTACACCTGCAGGGTCTGCGGGAAGAACTTCCGGCAGATTGGCAACCTGGACTCTCACATGAGGATCCACACTGGGGAGAAGCCGTTCATCTGCAGCCTCTGTGGGAAGAGGTTCCGTCAGAAGATCTCGCTGGAGACGCACGAGAGGTTCCACAAGAAGGAGAAACCGTTCAGCTGCCAGCTCTGCAGCAAAGGCTTCGTCCAGAAGATCGACCTGAAGAGACACATGCTGACGCACACGGGGGAGAAACCCTACAGCTGCAGCGTCTGCGGGAAGAGTTACCAGGAGAAACGCTCGGTCGACTCTCACATGAAGGTCCACACCGGGGAGCGAGCCGGGAGGGACTCGGAGGGGACGCCGGACCTGAACCGCCAGGAAGGAGGTCACAGCGACTTCATCCAGCTGTGATCTCCCAGCTGCATGTATACACACACACATATATATGTGTATATATATATATATATATATATATATATATGTATATGTGGTTGTGATGATATTATGCATCTGCCTTGATTATGGCCTTATGTTTAACATGCGCATTGCCTTAACTTCTTGCTTTATTTTCTTTTCTTAGCCTTGTACGCCTTGCTTGCCGCCCTTAACCTTGCTTGCGCTTGCCCTTAACAACAAGAGCACTTATGCGTTATGCCCTTTTGCGCCTTAAGGCCCTTTATACGCCTTACGACCTTAGCCTGCCTTGCTTATACGGGGGGGGGGGAGCATATATGCCTTGCGCCTTCGCCGCCTTGCTTATGCGGGGCTTGCCGCCTTATGCCTGCCTTATGCGCCTTCCTTACGCGCCGCCTTGTATTGTATCCTTATGCGCCGCCTGCTGCTTATATGCCTTATACCGCCTTACATACATACATACATACATACATACATACATACATACATACATACATACATACATGTATATATAATGTCTCTGAGGCTTTTATCTTGGAGAAAGTGTCTTTACTAACAGATGCTATTTACTTTGGTACTTGGAGAACTAAACTCTGATCCTGAAACCAGCAGTCGGTCAAAGAAACTGGAAACTGAGCATCAGAATGTGTGCAGATTAAAATATATATAAATCACAGTTTACACCTTTTCAGTCAATATTTACGGTTCAATAATGAAACATGTTCAACAGGATTCTTCTGTCATGTGACACTGACGCAGATTGAATCATTCCACGTGTGAATAAAACATCTGGAGTCTGATTCTGTTGGTTTTTATTTAGTGTTATTCAGAAGAGAAGACAATATAATGATATAATAGCTGGTTAATAACTTTCTTTGGTGCTTATGAATAAAGTTTTCTTCTGTCTGTTAATGTGAAGACTTTCATATTGAAGTTTATTTCTCCAGGAAGTCGACTTGAACAGTTTTAACTTGAGAAGAGGAGAAGACGGTTATTAATTCAAATACCTTTAAAATCCACAGATTATATTTAAGGAGAAACATTACATTTTAGATTTATCATAAATTTTCATAAAACCGTTAATATTCAAAAATCGACACAGTTAATTTATCGAGTTAAATGATGAAAAAACATCCGAACGTATAACAAGGTTTCTTTACTTCAGAGTACGGGAATAAACGCTGGTTAGCATCATAGCTAGGCTAACGATAGCGTTAATACAACTGTTGGTCTACTTTAATATACATGGAACCAAATCATAGAACAGAGTAGACGTCACTGTGACGTTCTGACCTTTGACCTTTGAGGAGGAACTTCTCTAACTCATGAATGTTAGTTGATCGTATAAAACCTTTGTGAAAACCATAGACTATATGGATAGATATAGACTTTATGAGACCATAGACCATGTAGATAGATAGAGACTTTATGAGACCATAGACCATGTAGATAGATAGATAGAGACTTTATGAGACCATAGACCATGTAGATAGATAGATAGAGACTTTATGAGACCATAGACCATGTAGATAGATATGTAGAGACTTTATGAGACCATAGACCATGTAGATAGATAGATAGAGACTTTATGAGACCATAGACCATGTAGATAGATATGTAGAGACTTTATGAGACCATAGACCATGTAGATAGATAGATAGATAGAGACTTTATGAGACCATAGACCATGTAGATAGATAGATATAGACTTTATGAGACCATAGACCATGTAGATAGATAGATAGAGACTTTATGAGACCATAGACCATGTAGATAGATAGATAGAGACTTTATGAGACCATAGACCATGTAGATAGATAGATAGAGACTTTATGAGACCATAGACCATGTAGATAGATAGATAGAGACTTTATGAGACCATAGACCATGTAGATAGATAGATAGAGACTTTATGAGACCATAGACCATGTAGATAGATAGATAGAGACTTTATGAGACCATAGACCATGTAGATAGATAGATAGAGACTTTATGAGACCACAGACCATGTAGACAGATATATAGAGACTTTATGAGACCATAGACCATGTAGATAGATAGATAGAGACTTTATGAGACCACAGACCATGTAGAAGATATATAGAGACTTTATGAGACCATAGACCATGTAGATAGATAGATAGAGACTTTATGAGACCATAGACCATGTAGATAGATAGATAGAGACTTTATGAGACCATAGACCATGTAGATAGATAGATAGAGACTTTATGAGACCATAGACCATGTGGATAGATAGAGACTTTATGAGACCATAGACCATGTAGACAGATATAGACTTTATGAGACCATCGACCATGTAGATAGATAGATAGAGACTTTATGAGACCATAGACCATGTAGATAGATAGATAGAGACTTTATGAGACCACAGACCATGTGGATAGATAGATAGAGACTTTATGAGACCACAGACCATGTAGATAGATATAGACTTTATGAGACCATCGACCATGTGGATAGATAGAGACTTTATGAGACCATAGACCATGTGGATAGATATATATAGACTTTATGAGACCATAGACCATGTAGATAGATAGATAGAGACTTTATGAGACCATAGACCATGTAGATAGATATATAGAGACTTTATGAGACCATAGACCATGTAGATAGATATATAGAGACTTTATGAGACCATAGACCATGTAGATAGATAGATAGAGACTTTATGAGACCATAGACCATGTAGATAGATAGATATAGACTTTATGAGACCATAGACCATGTAGATAGATAGATAGAGACTTTATGAGACCATAGACCATGTAGATAGATAGATAGAGACTTTATGAGACCATAGACCATGTAGATAGATAGATAGAGACTTTATGAGACCATAGACCATGTGGATAGATAGAGACTTTATGAGACCATAGACCATGTAGACAGATATAGACTTTATGAGACCATCGACCATGTGGATAGATAGATAGAGACTTTATGAGACCATAGACCATGTAGATAGATAGATACTTTTTGAGACCATAGACCATGTGGATAGATAGAGACTTTATGAGACCATAGACCATGTAGACAGATATAGACTTTATGAGACCATAGACCATGTAGATAGATAGATAGAGACTTTATGAAACCATAGACCATGTGGATATATATAGAGAGACTTTATGAGACCATAGACCATGTAGATAGATAGAGACTTTATGAAACCATAGACCATGTGGATAGATATATGTAGACTTTATGAGACCATAGACCATGTAGATAGATAGATAGAGACTTTATGAGACCATAGACAATGTAGATAGATAGAGACTTTATGAGACCATATATATAGATATTTATTTATTATCTACAGGTATCACTGACAAGATTCAGGTTCTTTGAAAGGTTGAGGTTCTTAAAGGTTCTACAGATATCACTGACAAGATTCAAGTTCTTTGACAGGATGAGGTTCTTAAAGGTTCTACAGGTATCACTGACAAGATACAGGTTCTTTGACTGGATGAGGTTCTTAAAGGTTCTACAGATATCACTGACAAGATTCAGGTTATTTGACAGGATGAGCTTCTTAAAGGTTCTACAGGTATCACCGACAATATTAAGATTCAGGTTCTTGAACAGGATGAGCTTCTTAAAGGTTCTACAGGTATCACTGACAATATTATGGTATTTTGACAGGATGAGGTTCTTAAAGGTTCTACAGATATCACTGACAAGATACAGGTTATTTGACAGGTTTAGGTTCATAAAGGTTCTACAGGTATCACTGACAATATTATGGTATTTTGACAGGATGAGGTTCTTAAAGTTTATACAGATAACACTCACAATATTAAGATTCAGGTTCTTTGACAAGATGAGGTTCTTTAAGGTTCTTACAAGTTTTTTCCTGAATATTTTTGTAACTTGTGTTTTATTTTGAAAGTTGCAACTTTCACAAACTGAACTTTATCTTTGCCTTTTTTCTTCTTCTTTTATGAGTATTTACTCTCATAAAGTGAATCAGCAGTTCATTTTTCTATCATCATGAAGTTAATAAATACTTCATCAAGACTTGTGACGCATTTCTTAATGCATCTGAACCCTAACAAATGGACTGCTGTTCGCCCTGCTGTTCGCCCTGCTGTTCGCCCTGCTGTTCGCCCTGCGGTCCAGCAGAGGTCGCTGTTCGCCCTGCTGTTCGCCCTGCTGTTCGCCCTGCTGTTCGCCCTCCGGTCCAGCAGAGGTCGCTGTTCGCCCTGCTGTTCGCCCTGCTGTTCGCCCTGCTGTTCGCCCTGCTGTTCGCCCTGCTGTTCGCCCTGCTGTTCGCCCTCCGGTCCAGCAGAGGTCGCTGTTCGCCCTGTTGTTCGCCCTGCTGTTCGCCCTCCGGTCCAGCAGAGGTCGCTGTTCGCCCTGCTGTTCGCCCTGCTGTTCGCCCTCCGGTCCAGCAGAGGTCGCTGTTCGCCCTGTTGTTCGCCCTGCTGCTCGCCCGCCATCCAGCAGAGGTCGCTGTTCGCCCTGTTGTTCGCCCTGCTGTTCGCCCTCCGTCCAGCAGAGAACGCTGTTCGCTTCCGCCGCTTCGCTCTCCTCAAAGCGAACTGTCGTCTCGGCGGAACTGCGTGCGCGTGTCGGCGGCCCCGCTGCTCTCTTTGTCCGCATAAAGGAGCACAATGTGCGCCGTGCGGCTGCTGCGGGTGTCGGTCCGCGAGCGGCTCGGCGCCGCCGCCGAAGACGTTCTGCTGCGGGTGGAAACAGGAGAAGAAGCGGCTGAAGTCCCGGCGCTGAGAGCGCTGCTCACCGAGCGGCTCGCGGCGGCTGCGGAGGAGATCGTCGGTCTGTTTGAGGAAACCGTGGCGGAGTACGAAGACAGAGCTGAGCGGGCAGAGCGGGAGATCTGCCGCCAGAGGAGGCTGCTGCATGCCGTGCTGCAGCCCCAGGTGCAGCTGCAGCGAGCAGGTCAGAGGCGGGGG